>PVKA01025161.1:0-33300 GCA_004027165.1 Ctenomys sociabilis
GAGAGAGAGAGAGAGAGAGAGAGAGAGAGATCTAACACCTACAGCCACAGAGTTTTAGGGAAGCCATGTACCTCAAGAAGAGCTCTGATCATTTCTATCTTCCCTTCTCTGAATGAGTATTTGGCACCGTGAGTGAATAGAACACATGCATTGTGTGCCTCTTTATAAGTAAAAATAATTCTCTATTCACATTGGCTCTGGAGCCAGGTGGTGCTTAGTGTCTAGATTTTGAAGCCAGACTGCATGAATTCAAATTCTTGCACCACAATACCTGCGAGCTCCATGACCTTGGCAATTCACTAGATTTCAGTAGCTGCCAACTTGCTTCTTTGTAAAGTGAGGGTGCTTTTTCCTACGCTCATAGGAGAAGATAAAACAAGATTTAAAACGCTGACACAGATGCCAGGAACATTGTAGTTACCTGAGAATAATATGTGTTCTTCCTGTACCTAAAATACCTATGACAGGGCTGTAGCTCAGTGATAGAGTGCTTATCAGCATTTGTGGGGTTCAGGGTTCAGTCCTTCACTAGCAAAACAAAATAATATGTCAGATAAAATTTCTCAAAATGACTTGATCTATGAGTAATTTGGGCCCACTATAAGGTTGCATCAATAAAGCTCGTTTCTTCTAAGAACTGGGCACCTGAATGTCATTTATGAAGGACATCATTGTGAGGTTAGTATTTGCTTATGCTGGATCAACTTTTCTGCATGAGAAGACAATTCAAAAAGTCTGTAATACTGTGTATCCTAAGTAGTTTACCTAAGATCTTCCTTTGTCCTTCTTGCGTTTCTCATTCCTGATTCACTGACTCCCAGGTTTAATCTGGGTTTTCTTTTACCTGGTCTTGAGTTCTAGCATCTACTCCATTTCAAAACTGCTGCTTCAGATTTTGGAATCCTCAAGGACTGGCTCTCCATCATCTTTGGCCATAGCCTACCCTATAGTGCCACAGTTCTGTTATCCCTTTGTTAAGGAGTCTTCCTGTTGAGCAGGAGTAGACTCAGCTAGTCACCAAGCCAAAATGTTTCCCTGTCTAGTCCACAGGAATGTCAGAGCCATTCAGCCCCCATGGACAGACACACAGTTCCTGTTCAGTGCCCGTAGCTGAGTAGGGTCAGGAGGGTGACTACAGGGAGCACCTCAAGGCACTGACAGGGTGTACCCTTGAGCAGGTACCTGGTGTCCCAAACCATGTGATATGTTCACTGGGCAGCTGCGCTTGATGCTCCCTCCAGGGTCACCACTGTCCTGTCTTTTGCAGCTATCTGTGAGTAAACAATGTTATGCCTAAACTTGTGCCAATTCAGTCCTTTGCCTGTGGCTGTGGCACTGCTGTCACCCTGCTGACCAACCTCTGGGCTGTGCTTCTATTCCTGAGTCAAACTGTGCCTAACATAGTCTGCAAAATGATGAGTGCAGAGCCAAGAATCTGGCCATTTCAGTCGTGGTCTCCATGTCTGCCCCATGCAGACTGAACCAGTGAAAAAACACCCATGGTTCTGAGGATCCAGGGAGTTTAGCGAGACAGCAGGCTTTCAGTGTCAGGGACTCAGCCCTACTTACATCTTCTCATACTCTCAGCACAATGGCTGCTGTGGAAAAGTGTTCAAGTTTTAGGAGCCAAATAACTTTTGTCTATATTATTTGTCTTTTTTTTGCCAACTAGTTGAGAGGTAAATACAGGTGTCAAGTGATTTGCCATTGGCATGGAAATTTACCTTTGCTTGGACTAGTGAAGGACCTTTCCTTGTCCTCCCTTGAACATAGGAACTCAAAGTGGACACCCAGTCCTGCAAGAGGATGGTAAGAGAAACTAATTCTGAGTGCATGAGCTAGAAGAAAGGTCCCAGGAAGCTGACTTGTGCACAGAAGATAGGCTGGATTTTAGAGGTGCCGGGGCCAGACCCTTCATGTGGGGTGACTTTGGAGCTAGGCAAGAGAGAGGATTTTAAGAATTAGCAACAGTTTCCATAGAGCATATTGCTTAGATGTGGCCTCACAATGGGCTAACCACTTTTCATTAATTTTCAAAGTAGTGGGGTTCTTCTTAGTTACACTCTCAGTGCTGGAACAAAATACCTGACACCCACAAATTAAAGGAGGAAAAGCTTATTTTTAGCTCACAGTTTTTAGAGGGTTCAATCCATAATTCTTTGGTGCCATGACAGGGCAACATGGTAAAGAGGCATCGCTGAGCAGAAATAGTCAATGGCAAGGAAGCAGAAAGCAGCAGTCTTCTGTTTCCTTTTATTCTATCCAGGTTACAAGCCAATTGGATGCTGCCACCCATGCCCAGGGTGGGGCTTTCCAATTACATACATCCAGAACAATGTGAAAGCAATCAGTGAACTAATTTATTTATCATAATCTTATTCCATATTCATGCACCCTTAATCTGCATTTGTATACTCTAGATCCATCTCTGAATAGTCATGACACCTTGGAGCATCTATAGCTAAGCCATAACTTTTTTCTTGTAAGGATAGAAGTTGGCCCACTGTACTTACCATGTGGCAGACCGTCAACTGTTGGAGACTGGGTCCCAGAGCAAATCATCCTAAGGAAGTAAATGTGGCAATGTGCCCAGCTTCCTTGACCTGCAGTCTGAGCAACGGGCTCACTTCCATTTGCAGGTTTGAAGCAAAGAGCTCACCTGCATTCCCAGGACTCTGGAATGTGTGGCCTCCTATTTATCAGCTTGGCCTTGGCAGCCTATCGTATTTCCAGGGAAACAGGGAAGGCTCAGTGTTAACTACGGCAAACGTTGGGCACATGTTCAACACTTGCTGTATATTAATGTTGGAGCTAAACACAGTTACCAAGCTGAGCTAAGCCAAGCCAGGGGCTTGGTCCTCCCAACCCCAGGTTTCTTTCATCCTCATTCTGTCTTCCCTCGACCCCGTTCTCCTCTGCAAGGGTTGGACTTTCACAGTCAACCAAGACATTACATTCCCATACCCAGTATGAAAGAGCAGGGCCCAGAGGAGGCTGCCAAGCTGGCTCATGTTTTTTTCTTTTTCTCTAAAAATCTGCAATAATACACTTAATTGCTTTCTCTTGGGAGGAGTAGGTAAGGAGGTAGGGAGAGTGGCTGAGGATTTCGCTGTTACAGAGTCTTGCTCAGAGAATTATAAAATGAAGAAAAAGGAGGTTCTCAGGGTTATAAGTATGTGAATAGTGTTTCTTGAATAAGTGTACATTTCTTTTTTTCTTTCTTTCTTTTTTTTTTTTTTTTTTTTTTTGCTTTATACAGCTCTTCTTTACATATCTCACAGTTTTGGATGTCAGATACAAGATCAGGTGTGGGATGACACTGTGGCAGTAATGTGTGCAAAGAGAGAGATCACATGGTGAGACAGGAAGTCAGAGACCTGGAATGGGCCAGTCTTGTTCCCTGAGGCAAGAGGCTCACAAGTTGGAGCTTGGCCTGGGCAATTTATCAACTTAGTGTGATCCTGTCTCAGAATGAGAAAAGGTTGGGCTGGGGATGTAGCTCAGTGTGAATTTCAGGGATAGCTTGGCTGTGGGTTCAATCCCTAGTACCAAAATAAGTAATAACACAGCAGTCTGTATATCTACTTATTCAGAAATTTTTTCCATCAGTTCTTCATCAATCTCAAGTTTGGCCTTCTGAGAAGCATATGATCCATCCAATGTCTTTGTAACAAAGATGGGCTTTCCTCGACTCTTTGTCTTCTTAGAATAACACTTGGCCCCCTACTCATAGCACTGTAGGGATTTTCTAGTGTATTCCTTCACATCTTTACAATATCCTTCCACAACCCAGTTCCAAAGCCATGTCCACAGATTCAAGTGGAGTTATAGGACAGCCTCACTCCTTGGTTCCAGTTTTTAAAACATTGTTTTGAAAGAGAATTAAAAAAAATACACAATCTTAAAACAAGATGATAGGAATAACAATGGTTTTACTATACACTGTTATCTTCAAAGTAGTCATTTAGATGACCAGATATAGGCATGTCAGATTGATCAAACAATTAAGCATTAACTGTTCCTTTCAATAAACTAACAGAAATTAGTAATACAATCATCTTATCTATCGTGTGTGTGTGTGTGTGTGTGTGTGTGTGTGTGTGTGTGTGTGTAGGTATGTATTTTTTATTAGTTTATTAGTATGTTTTCTGCTGCTGTAACAGAATACCTGAAGCTGGGTGATTTCTAGAGAAAGAGATTTACTTAACTTACAGCTTAGAGAAAGAACA
Source organism: Ctenomys sociabilis (assembly GCA_004027165.1). Taxonomy (NCBI): domain Eukaryota; kingdom Metazoa; phylum Chordata; class Mammalia; order Rodentia; family Ctenomyidae; genus Ctenomys; species Ctenomys sociabilis. The sequence goes on from PVKA01025161.1 coordinate 4,230, forward strand.
TTTCAAGACCAGGCAGCTCCCTCAGCCTAGCATTTTATTTTATTTTACTTTTTATTTTTAGGGAAGGGTCTACAGGGATCAGACTCATAATGATTCTCCTGTTTACTGCCTCCCAAGTGCTGGAATTACAGGCCCATACCACCATACCCAGTCTGAATTGCTGTCTCAGCACTCCCTGGGGACACAGATGGCATGCTAGGTCTGGAGATCGAACCTCCGGGGCCTGCCATGCCTTGTGCCTGCTTGCAGGTACTTTAATCTGCTGAGCTATTTGGCCAGCCCTCTCAGCCCAGCTTTTTGTGAGAGACTTCTAGGTCTCTCACAAAATATATATCCATTATGGCGGGTGGTGTTGCATTGCAGATGGAGTTGTGGCATAGGGAGAGAAGAAGCCAGAGAAGTGGAGAAACTAACAACAGAAATCTAGGATGTTTATCTGGTGATCTGTCTGGGAAGGGACGATGACAGAGTAACCAGGAAACAGTCTTGTGAGCTAAACAAGTGTTTTGCAACTTGATGTCATATCAGGAGAACAGAAATAATAGACTTTCACTTGTTATTTGGAGGGTTTTGCTAAACCTTAATGTTGGAGATAGGAGGGTGGCCCCAGATCAAGGAACAGAAAAGGGACCAACAGAAGGACTTAAACCTGTGCGGTATGGATAGTCGGTTCATTTGGAAACCATTCAAATTTGACCACATAGAAGGAAAGGAGGCTAGAAAGAATGAAAGTAGTAATAATATCAGGGGTATATGTGAACAGACTTCTTCCCTTTGAATAGAATGATGGTTACATTTTATATTATGTGCAGCTCATTACAGGCAAAGGAAATGAAGAAACTGTCTCTGGGACCTTTTGGGATCTCTGGGCATGGCTTGCTAGATTTTGGTTACACTATTAGTTCAGAGTAGCTTATCAACTTAATCAAATATTTGAAGGTCTTAAAATACATGAAGCAAATAAATTTTGATGGAGAGAAAAGATCAGCTACTGGGCTGCTTAGTGGTGCTGTACAGCAGAGATGGATAGCCAGGCACCTACACTGATGGAGTCAAGTCTGTAGTTGCAGTATGAATAGTTGCTCCAAGACGTAGCATCCTACACCAGCAGTCATCATTTAGCTCACACTTAAGGTTTGCGTTAGCTTGGTGATTTTCTTACCAATCCCAGGCAGTTTAACTCAGGAGTGTATCATGCCTTATCTCTTTGGGGTAAGGTGATAGGTTATCTGGGCCCTGTCTTCTCTCATGTGTCTTACAGTTGCTGGGCTGTAGTCCAGGAGATCTTGGCTCTGCTATAACGGTTTCTTATCCTCTAAAGGGTGAGAGCTGGCTAGAGTAGTGCTGGCCTCAGCTTTCCCGCTGCAGCAAGAGAGCAAGCCTTAGTGCGCATGCACCTTTCAAAACTCTTTTTTGCGAAGTCCTGTTTGATGCGTCATGAGACAGACTCAGTCTCCGTAAATACAGAAGGTGAGGTGAGCTACCACACCCAAGGAGCAGAAGATTCTAAGGGGACTCTTAAGATCCACTGCAGGATTTAGGCTGAGGTAGAGTGGATGGAAGACAGAGGCAGAGAAGAGGAAGCCTGGGAAGGAAAGATAATCTCAGTCCACTTGCTGGTCTTCCTGGGACTACCTTTACTTCGGTTTCAGTGGAGTTGTATCATATCAAAATTTCTGAGTATTGATTAGGCAGATTCAGAAGTTAGCAATGAAAATTAGAGGAAAGTGGGAAACTAATAGAGAAAAAGAGTATTCTTTAGGACACATATTGTAAGAATATTTTTGAATGTTGCATAAGAGAGCCCTGGATATTACTTTAGCTCAGTTCAGCAATCTAGACCTGCTATTGTCTTCCCGTCACCTGAGTAGGAAAGCAAAGCTGGTTTCATAACACTGTGCACTGGAGCTGGAGAAAATCAAGAGGGCTGCTTATTAAAGCTGAACACGATAGAGAACTGTATCATTCCCTTATTGTTTATAGATAACTATGACAGGGTTTGAGATCTTATGGTGGGTTCCTTTTCATCAGATGCATAAAAGGACAGTGTCCATGGCCCCTGGTACTTTTGCTACTGAACTGTGCAGCCTAAAATGTTCATGGCCCGTGGTCTGAGCAGTGCAGGAGGAGGCACTGAGCTGGAGGGAGTGGCCATCCCACAGGGAGCTTGTCTACCAGGGGACTGAATGGCGTTGTAAACGGAGCCTTGGGAAGCGTGGAAGAGCAGCCTCCTCTGTCTTTCCTCCTCTGTGCTAGGAGCAGACCTTGAGGCCTCTGAGCTCTCCATTTCCCTTCAGCGAAATGAAGACATTTGTCTCCTGAACTACAGAGAAATCTACCTTAAAATCTAAGCCTGTACTTACATCACCCAGAGTTCCTGCATTGCTCTGCTCTTTTATGCTTATTTGACTTTCTTTTAAAAGTTTTGCTTTGAAATAATATCTGACAGCAAGATTGAAAGACTAATAGAAAATTTCATCTATTCTTCACTTAAGTTGAACAGCTTTTAGCAGAGACACATTTGCTTTATTATATTTCACTCCCCAGTTCCTACACGTTTTTATTTATGCTATTTTGTGAGCTACTAGAGTAGCTTGCTGTATCATTCTCTCTTATCTCTTAGTACTTTGGTGGATTTCTTAGGGAAAAAAAAGACAATCTGTTATATTTTTGTAATATAGTTATACAATTCAGGATATGTAAAATAAGAAATAGTACTTTATCTTTTTATGTATTTAGTACAGGGTCTGCAGGGTCTCACTACACAGATCAGACTCGTAGTCATTCTCCTGTTTCAACCTCCCAAGCTCTGGAATTATGGGAACCCACCAGCAAGCCCACTCAAAATGGTCTCCTCATCATGCCCCAGGAATCAAACCCATCTCTCTGTAAAAATATTTAAAATTTTATTTTTTAAGAAAAAGTAAAAAAAAAAGCTTCAAAACAAATAATAGGGAAATAACAAGATTTAATGCTTTGCATATTGCTATCAAGGTAGTCACTCAGAGTACAAAATATGGACATGAAAAATTCCCCAAACTATATTTGCACAAACCTTTCTTTTCAATAAACTAATAGAACTTAGTAATATAGCTATCTTGTTTTTTTTTCCTATTCCCCTTTTACCCACCCAAGTTCCTCTTTCATTTTGAATGATTTCTTCCCATTTCACAATGTGCTTTTTGCATTTTGGACTTTGTTTGTTATTTCAGTTTCTTACACCAAGGAGACAATAGGATGTTCACACATGTGAGTCTGATTTATTTTACTTTATGAGCATGGTCTCAAGTTGCATCCATCTACCTATAAAAGTCTTAAATTAATCCTTTATGACATCTGAGTAATATTCCATTGTATAAAAAAACTGCATATCTTTTTCATCCATTCCTCAGCCAATGGGCATTCACATTGTTTCCAAGATTTAGCTATAAAAAATTGTGCTGTTATAAACATGGGTGGTATGATGTTTTTAACTCTTCTGAGAAGATAGCCAGAATGGGATATCTGGGTTGAATGGGAGAAAAATAGCACTTTGCTGCAATCTGTAGTCCATGATCCACTTGCCCATTACCCGTGTAGTGTCTGCTGCCACATCCCCTTTCTCAGATCAGAATAATCCCCGTCAGGATCGTGTCCTGCAGCTGGCTATCCTGAAGGGGAATATTCTGCTCTCTCCTGTCTTCAGTACCCTTTTTCCAGCTTTCCTTTATCTTTCACAGCAGCGACCTTTTCATAGTGGCCAGGCCACTGTTTGGTGGGACGTCCTTTGCTTGGTTCTACCTGCTGTTTCCTGATGACTGGAGCCAGATCATGTCTCCTCACTGCAGACGGTATCGTGACGTGTCCTGCACAGACTACCAGTGTCTATGGCACAAAGTGTCTGCCTGCTCCTTAATGGAGATGCTAATTCAATCATCTTTTCAAGTGTTTTTCTACTTGTCCCCTGTAGAGTTATTGCTTCCCTCTTTTAAATGCTCCATGGGGAGGCATTTTGGGGCCACATATACATTCTGCTTGTCAATATCCCTTGCCTGGACTTCACGTGTCCTGGTAATTCTCATCTGAATGCATCTTTCTTCCCTGACAGATGGAGGGATTTTTGTTCATTTACTTTGTCCATATCTTTCTTTCTCTTCCACAGTTAAAACTTGGTTCCCAGTAACTATCACATTATTTGTTGTCTCAATCTTATGGTATCCACAATGAAGAACATGCCTCCCAGAAAGAGTTTGAAGTATGTTTGTGGTTTGTTTACTCCCTAGACTGTGGGTCTATTGCCAAAAGACTGTGCTCATATTTACTTGAGTTAGTTGTCTTTTTTTCCTCTTTTGTCTGTCATATTTAGCTTCCACCTTCTGATGTGATTATTCATTCGAAAATAACTTAAAATGCAGGAGAGTTAGCATGCTTCTGTGAACCTTAACTTTTAGGTTTTTCTCTTCTCTCATGCTGCTTTTCCTGATTGTGTCTGTGGCCTTCGGCATCCATGTGCCACGGTGCGTTACCACAGACTGGAACTTACTTTTCCCAGCGCTGAAGGCTGGGATCCTGCTTGAGATGGCAGGGGTTGGTGTCTGGTGTCAGCTCTCTCCTGTGACCTGTGCCCTCACGTGGCCGTTTCTCTACATGTTCACTTCTGGTGTCTTAGTCTCTACTTTTAAGAACACCAGTTCTGAATGGTGGCTTGGCCTTCATACATACATTTAATTGTAACTAACTCCTTCAGTGCCCTGTTTGCAAGTATATTCATTCATGTTGGCTGTGGGGGCTTCACCGAATGACTTCACCACAGCACAATTCATTCCTTGACCTCTCCAAGCCCTCCAGATTTCTTCTGGTTTTCCCAATGAAACTCTTTGAATTTCTTTTGAAACTCATGGAGGTCTGAACTTCCTTTGACTTATTTCTTTATTTACTTGTTAATTATTCTTTCCTTCACAATTAATCCTATCATTCATTAATTTACTTATTCAAAGGCTACCTACTAAGCATCTACTATAAATGACACACTTTGCTAGACCCAGGAAGTGGGATGGTGGGACACAGAAATGGTATATGCTGCCTACCAGAACAGGCAGCTGGGGAATCTGAGGTTAATCTTAGTCACTCCAATAAAAATTACAGTTTTGATTATTAGATATGAAAAATTATAGTGTGATTGTGCTCCAACACGAATGGATGGGAAAGTCTAGGGAGGTGAGAGTTGGCCTTGTCTGCACAGACAAGGAGGGCATCTGCAGGAAGAGTACGCTTTCTTGGATGCAATAGGAGTGCTAAGAGATAAGCCAGAAGATGGAGTAAAGGAAGTGAACAGGAGGAGCAATAATAGAAAAAAGGACGGTTTTCAGCATCCAGGTAACGGGGTACCCTATGACAGTAGTGGTGAACTACATGTGTGTTATTTATTTATTTAATTTTAAGACAAATGGTGCTAACATATGTGTTGTTTCTTCTAAACTAAAACCTCAGTTTTCAGATGTAATTGCAGTGTTGGCACTTTGCGACTTGGATTGCAGTTTGGGCCCTCATCTCTACCCTAAGGATTTTAATTCTAGCAGTCCGCTCCAGTGTGCTCTATATATCTTTTGGCAAAGATCCCGCACTATTCACTGTTCCTGTCTTCAGCCAGGCATGGCTGTGCCTTAGGATAGTGTTGCTGTAGGTGACCACTTTATGTGAACTAGTTCCACTGCTGATTCATTATTTGCAGTATCAGACACCTGCTAGCTAACGTTTCTGTGTTTCTGGGCAGTCCTTCCTATTGTTGTTACTCAACAGCTCAAGCCTGCTTCACTTTCCTTGAACAGTCTGTTCTATTCCTTCTTTCTTGGAATGAATTGCCCTAATGTTGGAGGTAGAAGCCATTATGCAAGAATACTCTAAACACTACTGGTCTCCTGAGCTGTGTAATTTAGTGCTCTCTTTTGAATTTCTTCACAGCCAGCACCAATTATGTTTCTACCTGTTTCTTTTCTAATTTCTCCCTGTTCTCCTATTATGTCTGTTAAATAGCTGCTCTGTTTTATTTATTTATTTCCTGGATGTAAGGCTTTAGGTGAGGAGGAAGCAATGGTCAGGGTCCAGACTGAAAGTTCTTTGAAGTTAAAGCTTTGTTCAGTCTGAGTTTGTGGGAGTGGAAGAAAAAGCTGACTTGAGAGGTAGAAACAAGTCCATGGCAGTTGCTAACCCAAAGAGGGAATCTATGTTGGAGACCTCCAAAGCAAGATAATTATACTGGCTGGATTTTGAGATGATTTATACCAGTTAGCTACCATGAGATAAACCAGCACAAAATTTAGTATGCTGAGGTGACAACTACTGAGGAGTGCTCATGAGGCAGTGGGTGGTCGGGTGCTTGACGTTGGCCAGAGTTGATGATCAGGTTGGCTGGTCTAGCACGGCCCGGGCTGGATGGCTGAACTCACTTCTGTGAAGCTGACTCTCACAGCCATCTTACTGGCTAGGCTGGACATGCTTGTGCTGCAGCAGGAAGCATCTAGAAGAAAAGTTAAGCCATGAAACTTCTTCAGGTCTTTGCGTAGGTGATGTTTCCTCATAGAGTCAAAACAAATCTTGTCAGAAGGCCAAGACTCCATTGGAAGGGGGAAAACAACAGGGGAGAGCAGGAAGATGGCTCAGTGTGGGACAAGTGCAAGGGCCTGAGTTCAATCCCCAGTTCAGCAAAAAATAAAAATAAAAATAACACTAGCTGAAGGCATGGGGACAGGAGGCATGAACAGAGGAGCACCATGGCTTCTCGCTCAGGCACTTGCTCTGCTCTTCATGGTGCTGCACTTGAGCTCTCATGTCCTGGACGCCAATCCTCATCCCCAGGTGCAGTGGACTCTGCTGCTCCCTGGTCTTCATGGCAAGGGACAGCAACAGCTTGTTCCCCTTTTTTGTTTCTTCTGATCTTTCTAACAGCACTCTTTCTTGGCCTTCTTTTCCTACTTTCTTTCTCTACATTCTTAGGATTTTTTTTTCAGGCATTCCCTTCCCCTTTCCTATTGATTTAGTGTTGGGTACCCAAATGCTAGGTTAGGGAGTTCTCAAATAGCTCTCCTCTTTGTCTACTTTCACTCTAGTTTTTCTAGCACTGACATTTATCTATTGCTAGTCTCAGCTACCTATGCATAGTCTCTTTTTCAGTAGCACAAACTCTCCAAAGGTTAAGATCAGTATTTTCAAGGCCACTGGCTGTATATTGTAAATGTTGGAACATGAATTTAACACATCTTAAGTTGAAATGCCATTTACTTATTTCGTCAATAGAAGTTATACAGGATAGTCCTGATTTTTATTTTCTCATTCCATTCCTTTTCTCAGAGCTATCCTGTGCTTAGAGACCTGAGCCCCTAAGCCAGAAATTCCTCCTGAGTTTTTTTCTCTTTCTTTCACCATCCAATCTATCACCTATTCCTATTTACTACCAGAGATTTTTTTTTCTTTCTCTTTTGCAGGTTTGATAATTTTAGCCTATAAAATAAGTTGACAGTAGGCAAAGTAATGGGAAAACATTAACATTTATGAAGGTGCAGAAACACAGGCACCATATACAAAGTATGAGACACAAAGAAAAAAGTAAAATGGTTAAAGCTAAAACATCTTTTAGGACCAGGGAAATGGCTCAGTGGAATAAGTGCTTCCCTGGCAAGTGCAAGGGCTGGAATTCAATCCCCAGTTCCACCAAAAAAAAATCATAAATAAAAAACGCGTTAATAAAGAGAGAGGAGATTTTAAAGGAACTGCAAATCATGTTGAGGGCATACGAATGGCCTTAAGACAGCACACATTAACCTGGGACGAATTTCCTCTGGTCTCTAGACTGATGTGTGGCAGTCAGCTTTCCTTCTGGTGATCCGAGCTTACTCTTCCTTGTCTGTGTAATGAAATTTCAACAAGAAGACTGATGCTCAGCTTCCTTTGATGGATCCAGCAATTTTTCTAAAGGAATTTGGCAGAAGACGTTTCCTTGCTCGGGATAGGAAGGGGAGAGAAAAGGGAAGGTCAGTGAGACCTGGAAGCTGAGGCAGCTTCCAAGGCCTCTCTCATGTGAAAGGGCCAGTGTTAGGGTTTCATTTCTCGAGCCCCCAAACTTCGACCGCAGATACGTCTCTTGTCTAACTTCTCTTACTCCACACCAATACTTTTTTCATCAGTTTCTTGGCTGCTTTCTCTTAAATTTTTACAAAAGTTCTACAACTCTCTATGGCTTGTCTGTAGTACTTTTTTGTTGTTGTTATAATGAAATACATGAGGCAAGCTGACTTCCAAAGAAGAGAGATTTACTTCATCCCTAACTTCGAAGGTAAAGGAGAAATTTTGCCTTTGAGGCATTCGCTTGGAGGTTTGTTTTCTGAGCCCTAACTCCTTCAAAATATCAGTGGTTGGTCAACTGATATTTTGATATTTTGAGGTCAACAACCTCAACTGCCATGGGAAATAGGATGGGGAGAGAGATTATTATGATACTTAACCTTAGTTCTTAGTTGCAAGATAAATTTAGGCAAATTGCTTAGAATTTTTGAGCATTATTTATTGTTTCTGTGAAATGAGGGTAATGATACCAACATGTAACATGTTATGAGAGTTAGATAAGAATGATTTATAATGTGATGACAGACAGAAACACTTGATAAAGGAGGTCTATGATCACTATTACTTAAGGACACAGTCCATTGTGTCTAGATTAAAAATACAATCCTTTATCCACTCTGTTAAAACTCCAATCATATTCCCTGAAAGTGAAGGACGAAGCTCCTTAGAAGGGAACCCCAAGCCTGGCACCCTGTCTCTTCCCCACCTGAGCTTTAATAACACAGTGTTTGACTGTTCTCCACGGTGCATTGCTTGCTCATGACTTTATAACTATCCTTCCAAGGCTCACTTTTAGCATAGAAATCAGGCTTTCTTTCTCTTATTATTACCCAAACATTTCATTTTATTTCTGGCTAACTTGTCTCAATTTTCTTTAAATATAAATTCATATTTGACCAACATCCCCAACTCCTCCAGTCATGTTTGATGTTCTTTCCTAGAGGCTTTTGCAAGTGTATTGGTCAGTTCCCCTGTTGCTGGCAGATCATATCTTATATCCAAAGAAGTAGAGAGTTAATTTGACTCGTGGTTTCTGGGCCATCACTCCATGGTGGGCTGGCTTCAAGGCAGAAACTTCAAGGTGAATGTGATGGTTTGTGTCCAGGTGACCCCACAAAGCCTCATGCAGTCACTGGGTAGATTCTAGAGTTTGTGATTGATTCATGATTCAATGCTGGAATTATAGCTGTGAATGCTGCACCTGGCCTGAGGGTGGGTAATCTGTATACAGTATACAGAGGGGACAGAGGCTCACTACCTGCCACAGCTTTGGCTCCTCCCTTTGCTTTTTGCTGTTTCCCACCACCATGAACTGCTGCCCTCTGCCATATGCCACTGCTTTGGAAACAGCCATGAATGGACTGAAACATCTATTGACCGTGAGCTAAATAAACCTTTCCTTTCTTAGTTCTGGGTGTTGGGTTTCTTGTTCCAGCAATAAGAGAAAAGTAACAGAGACAGCGGAAATGTGTGGAAGTGCAAGTCCACTTATTTTATGTTGTCAGGGAAGTAGAGCAGGGCAACAGAGATTGAATTAATTTATTTTTTCTTCCTTCATCACCAGCCTGGACCATCGCTCTGCACTACAATCTAGTTTAACACACAAAGCTAGAAATTGTGTTGCGAGTCAAGGCTTGGCCATCACGTCTGGCACAGATGACGATTCCAAAGAGTGACTGGCATCTAAACACGGAGATAAACCAATGAGCATCCAAAGATCAAGATCTTTGCAAATACTTCCTTTCACTCTGGCACAAAAGAAAAAAGTATTGGAAAGCAAGTTTCTTGCCTTCTTAACAGTATAATACATAGGGTTGGTCAAATAGCTCAGCTGATTAAAGCACCTTCAAGCAGGTGCAGGGGCTGAGGGTTTGATCCCTGGGCCTGCTGTGCCAGCTCTACCCCTGGGGTGTATCAAGATAGTGATCAAGACTGGGTGTGGTGGTGCATGCTTGTAATCTCAGCTCTTGGGAAGCTGTAGACAGGTGAGTTACTACAATTCTGTTCTAGGAGTGAGATGCTAAACACCCTGTAGACCCTTCCCTAAAATACAAAAAACAGACAAACAAACAAACAAAAAACAGACAAACAAACACACAAAAAACAAAAAAAAAATACAACTGCAGTCATAGTTACCTGAGTCACCTGTTTCTCAAGATTGCCAGATAGGAAGGGATCAGGGACCAGATGTGACACACCCTAGAACAGTAGTGTGTTCTTACTAATACTCTAGGTCTTTTTCTAATCCAAAAGAATTGGCCTAATTAATGACCTCTGTGAATGTGAATCTGTCTATCTAATTCCATTTCTTCCATGTTTACTGTTTTTTGGTTTTGTTTTGTTTTCGTGTTTGACTGTGAGCTGTTGGAGGGCAACCACTATGCTTTCGATCACACACTCTGAGCCTTAACAGGCACTCTATGAGGGCCTGAGTGTGAGGATCAAATGCTGTTGGTGGCTCAGCACTCTCTGCACTGTTATGACCTTGTACACACTCACAATTTCAGCAGCAGGATTAGTGAAGACTCTCTGCTGCAGGTTTTGCATATTCCTGTTTTCCTGCACCAAGCTAGTGTTTCTCACTGACCAGACCAAAGGACAGAATCCAGTTATCTGGATTTTTTTAAAAAACACAGTAATAGCCAAACATAATATGTCTTGTTAAGTTATTAACTGACCTAAAATGGGGGCCAATTTTATTAAATCACACTGGAAAAGAATCATTAAGAATTCTGCCAAAAAAAAAAAAGAAAAAAAAAAAAGACATAGAGAGATAAATGTGACAATCAACACAAAAAGGGTGGGAATCCTTTTAGACAGGCGCAGTTGACCAATCTGACAGTGTCTTTTCTTTTGACAAATAGTCACAGCTGGGAGCCCCTGCTGGGGAGAGGGGAACTGAGAAAGGAAGGAATGACAGGGACATAATTTAAATGTTTTGACAGCTCAGTGGAAGACTTGAATTGCCACAGGCATGCACACATTTTAACCCTTGCTGCACTTGCTATGCTTCCTTCTTGCACTGCCTGCACCTCAGTATTAGATCTCCAGGAAGCTGAACTTGCCTCCCCACCCCCAGACACACGTAAAATAATGTGGAAAAAAATCAATTGGGTAGGAAACTAAATATGTCCAGGTGTCTGTTAATTAGCAGTGACTTAGCCTCTCTCCATGTTCACCCTCTCAGGTTTCCTTAGGCATATCCCAGCATTCCAAGGTACTGTGTCTTATTCCCTTGGGCTCTTTGTGCAAAGCTCCAGTGCTTTCTGACAGCATGAGCAAATTTAATGGTGAAGAATATATGATATGCTACAATGTAGTGCCGAAGTTTGCTGGACATGATTATAATTAATCTTTGGATCCTTTGTTTTGTCAAAGCAATGCACTTGGAAGAGAAGTAAATCAACAAACACTTTTTTGAAACAAAAAGTGGCCTTTGAGGATGGCCAGAGCCTCTCTGTCTTTGTTGTTCTCCTTTTTCTTCGCCCTGCAGCTCACCCCAGTGATTACTACCCCTCAAAACATGGCATAATGAGAAGGACATAAGGAGAGTAGAGTGAAAGAGGACTGTGGCATTTGGGGTATTCTCTTCTTACAGCACTTCATTTTGCAAACAGGATTTATTATGGACTAACTGCTATTTGAATGAAATCCAGCAGCTCTAAGCTTTGGGCAATATTAAATTTCAGCTCCCCATTCATACACATCTACTGCTCTGGTAGACACAGGGGAGAATTTAAGAGATAGAAAACAATACATTCCCTATCTTGCTACAAATAAATTAGGCAGAAGTGCATCACTCTGCAAATAAAATGTTTATGTGACAAATTGTTCAATTAGTAAGATTATTTTTTTGTGAGCCGACAATGGCAGCATTCAATCTCTGAAAATTAGCCTCATCCTCAAAATATTATACTTAATTCTGCTGTGAAAGAAATTCTAAATTTCTTGAAAAGTTTCAAATCTAACTCAACTGTTTTTACTTTCCTTTCATTCCTTACTCTTACCTATGGCTTTTTCATTGGAATTACAAAACACTGTGATTTAGTACCACTTGACTTTAAATAGTAAAGGAAAATAACTCAAAATGCCACTGGGTCAGTGAACTGAAGCACTCCACTGCTGAATGTAAAGTACTTATGGCTTTTGCTTGTGTAAGTGGTGGTTTCTGACTGATGGCTTCATGGGGTTGAGTTTCTTACCTTCTTAACATTATAAAACAAACGCCGGCTTAGCCATCTATTTCTAGTGGGGCTGTCAGTCTCTAAATCTCTCTAGCCATTATGCTAGGCCCAAGGGCTGCTTGTCATCAAGAACAAGTCAATCTTCCTGAGCACTTAACTCACTAAGGAGACCGACTTCTGAAGGGGTTCACAATGGTCACAGAATTAATGCACAAGAACAACACTAAATTAGGAGATAAGCCAAGAGGAATTACTGGGCCTCATGTTGTAGAAATAAAATTTGAGTGAATGGGAATAATAATTATTTTCATTATCAAAAAGTTTTATTCCTTCACCTTCATAACATGCTTGGCCCTCAGAACTGTCTCTGATATACCAAACGCCTTCAGGGATTGTGGGAATGAGATTTTAAAATCTTGGGCCACAAATTTCACCACCTTTATTTTCAAACGCTTTCTTCCTTTTGTGCCGGGGTGGAAGGGAGTATCTACAAAGATCTAGAAGATCTTTGGTTGCTCATTGGCTTATTTCTGTGTTTAGATGCCAGTGACTCTTTGGAATCGTCATCTGTGTCAGATTGATGGCCAAGACTTGACTCTCAACACAATTTCTAGCTTTGTGTGTTAAACTAGGTGCAGTTCAGAGTGGTGGTCCAGGGTGGTGATGAAGGAAGAAAATAAATATTTTCAGAAACTATTTGATTCATGGAAATATTCTCAGTATAGTTTGTCAGAGAGGACATATAATGGAAACTGCTGAATAATATTTGGCTATCACTATTCTTTCAGAAGATAACTGTTGAGTCCTTTATTGTTCTTGTCTCTTGTTTTCTTTTATAACCTCTTTTTTTTGAAACATTTACTTTAAAGAGAGTACAGCAGTAATTGAATGACATTAGAAGCAGTACTCATGTGTATATATATATATATATATATATATATATTTTTTTTTTTTTTTTTTTTTTTTTGGTGGTACCAGGAATTGAACTCAGGACCTTGTGCTTGCCAGGCAAGCACTTATCCTACTAATTTATCTCCCTGGCCCCAGAAGCAGTACTCCTTTAGAAGACCAAAATGACAGGTATTTCAAGTATGGTTTCAGTATTACAAATCACTATCCTCAGTGTAGTTGCTTAGTTCAGATATCAGGATTATGGAGTTAGTCAGGGTGAGAATTCTAACGATTAACTGCTATTTTCAAAAACCTAATGGAGATTCTGAGGACCATTGCCTTAACCATCTTGTTTATATAAATGTATGTTTTGCCCCTGCAATATTTCTTAACATTTCTCCTTTCTCTTTCTTTGTTGTTTAATCCTAAAGTTCTTTTTTTCCATTTAACTATGTTATACCTTTCAATTTTTAGTTCTTCTCTTGAGTTCTTACATTTTGGAGACAATATGATATTTACACATGTGAGACTGACTTATTTTACTTATGAGCATAACTTCAAATTGCATCCCTTTATATATGAAGGCTTCAAGTTTATTTTTCTTTATAGCTGAGTAATACTCTATTATATAAAAACAACACATCTTTTTCATCCATTCCTCAGGTGACGGGCATCTTGGTCATTTCCAAGATTTTACTATCACAAATTGTGCTGCTATAAACATAGGTACACGTATATCACTATGGTATTATGTTTTCAGTTCTTTTGGGAAATGAATCTTTGTTAATAACACTAATTTAAATATTTCACTTTGGGTTTCACTTCATTAAACAATTAGAAATATATTAATTTGTTTTTTTAAATTGTTCATTTCTTTATTTGGTATGGGTTCTCACTACACTTCTCAAACTCCGCCTGTTTCAGCCTACCCAGTGGTGGAATCACAGGCCTATGCCACCATTCTCAGTTTTGGTGTCCAGCCAACTGCACCCGCAGTCTGGGCTGGCATGGTATGAAGTACCAGGCATCTAACCTGGGTCCTTGCACTTGCTAGGCTGGTCCTTAGACTGCCACACTATCTACCATACTAATTTGTTTTGTTTTAAAAGCAATATATAAATTTATCCTTTGGACATGTCAATTAGTATATATGCAAAATACTGTAACACTGATTCATTGCCATCAATTATCCCAACAATATCTAAAATTGTCCATGTTAACTAGAAAAGTGACTGTACATTTATTTATTTATTTTTTGGTTTTGGGGCCAAGAATCGAACCCAGAGGTTCTGGCTTGCTAGGTAAGTCTTCTGTCACTGAGCAACCCCCCTTTTTGTGACTGTGTGTTTATAATTTATTCACTTCAAATGATAGCTCACTGCCTGATACACCATAAGCAGAAAAAGATTAACAAAACTGAAGCTCTGATGAAAATATGTATGTGGAATACAGTGTAAAGTCATACAGAACAAATTGCTAAATATTATGTACATTATTTAAGTTGTAGGTGACCAGTAGATTATTTAATGTATAAAGAAGGGTCATATAAACACATGGAAACATGCATGTTGTTAACCACTTCATATTATGCTTCTATCTAAAATGTCTCACAAATCTCGTATTTTCAGAGTTGAGGCTTCTGGAAGGCAGTTGGAGCACAGGGTAGTAGCCCCATCAGCAGATTAACCCAGTCAAGGTTTATATATAGACGTGATGCTAGCAGTAGTTCCTGATTCGAAGGGGTGGATGGGTTATGGTGGACCCACCTGGAAGGGCACACTCTTCTCCAAGCCCCTTTCTCTCTTTGTGCATCTTGACTACCACAGAGCACGTGGCTTTCTTTTGCCAGGCCCTTGAACAATGCCCTTTGATCTTTGGAGCCATCTGACTAGGGACTGAACCCTCTGAGCCAAGTTAAATGTTTCCTTCATAAGTCAGAGGCATCCAGCATTTTGTCCCAGCCATGGGTAATTGGCTAATACACCTCAGTTGTTGGGAATTTACCTTTTTTAAAAAAAAGATTAGGTTGATGCAGTCATGGCTATCTTGCAAGTCCTTACAGCTCTGTGACCTCTGTAGTGGGCAAAGCATAACATCAGAACCAATGAAAACCAAGGTAACACCTGGATTAAGCCACTTTAGATGCCCTCTAGTGGGATCTCTTTGATTTCTACAGTATTGGGACAGAGAAACATGGATGGGGCAATGAATTTGCTCTAGGTAGAAGTGGTGCTGGTGTGTGTGTGTGTGTGTGTGTGTGTGTGTGTGTGTGTGTGTGTGTGTGTGTGTGGTGGATGTGTGAGAGTAGAGAGAACTAAGAGAGTGGAGGGAAAGAGAAACACTCCTCATCTTCCCCAGGTCTAAGATATATGAATCTGACTATACTTTTGAGTCCCTTAACAATTGTTCTTTTTAAAAAAAAAAATGAAAACATAACTCTATGATTAATTTATTTAGAGTACAATTCTTTTTTTTTTTTTTTTTTTTTTTTTTTTTTTTTTTTTTTTTTTTTTTTTTTTTTTTTTTTTTTTTTTTTTTTTGTGGGACCAGGAATTGAACTCAGGTCTTTGTGCTTGCCAAGGAAGCACTTATTATGCTGAGCCACCTCCCTGGTCCTCTCCTTTTTCTTTAACTTTTTTTTTAACCTCTGTATGAACAAAATATTAAGCAATTAATCTCCGATGGTCACAAATGGTTAATAGAACAAACCATTAATAATCAAGGACTGTATTTGAAGTTCTGTTGACAGAAACACCACCCAAGTCCATACACCATGCTGGCCCCACCACAGTGCACCTGAGACTGGGAAAGAGACTGGGCCTCCTGGAGTGCACTTGTAATTCCAGAGTTTGGAAATTAGAAAACAGGAGAATCGGTATGAATGTGATCTGTGCAGTAAGACCCTGTAGGCCTATACTAAAAACATTATAAAAGTACCACCTAAAATTGCTTTTTCTAGATTTAAAAACAATATAGATAAGAAAATTATTGAAGACCTAACAGTGTATTTAAAAATGTATTTATGTTAATTAAAACAAACTCTCACTATCATGATAAGTCTCTGCTTTGCAAAGTTCTATTTTCATGCAAAGGAACCCACTTTAACATGGGGCATTTGTTAATTTAAAGAGTAAAGAGGCTGAAACAATATTAAAATTTGTATGACCCATTTAGTTTCCCAGACTGTAATTCAGTTTGGTATGTACAACAACTTTATCGTAACAGTTAGTTTATTTCTGATGAACATATCTATGAAATTTTCTCAATCATCACAACAACCCCATGAAGTCCTCAAAAGGAAATAACTGCAATTTTACCCAAAGGCAAGTTTCTCAAATATTTCTGAGTGTCACATATTTTATTTATAGTTTTAGTTTCTACACACAACCTTTTTGGTTTCCTCTTAAACAGTTCTCCAGAAATTGCCTGGGTTTATTTTTTAGTTTTTTAAACAAAACAGTGCATACTTTACAGCAATTACGTAACAATTTTTGCTGTAGCAAAAGCATTTTCCAGGAATTTAAACTAAATGAGTTATGTTTGCAAAATGTTAGCAAACATACTCCATTTGATTTTTACAAAATTTGTATTAAACTACACACAATAATAACATGGTGTTTTGCTTTTTGAGGAAACATGCTTTTTCATATAAATTTTATTTTCAACTATAAACATATTTCTACTGTTTAAAGGCAAACAGTAATATATATGATTTGAAGAAATCAGAGGTCATTTATTTTGAGAAAAGATAGCTTTGGTCATAGGCTCCTCCTGCATTCAGGTTTTATGGGTATGTTTCTTATTCTGTAAGAAGAAATATAAATGAAGAACCATTTTGTATCTGTGTATACAAAATAGCTAGGATAAGTGCATAGCTACTTTCTCTTAGTTCTATAAGAAGAAAGATTTGTACTCACAGTGTTGGTGGAAAGGATATCATGTCTGTATCTTGTAGTATGAATAGCCACTAAGAAGAAAACAGTGTGCAATGTATTAATTATTGAAAGTGTCCTACTAATCGGTTGTGAAACTATCTCATTGCTATTTGTTTTTCAATAAAATTAATAACAAAAAGTAAAAAGAGACACATTAAACACTGATAAAATTTATGTAAAGATAACCTCTCCATAGTACTACATTTTTATTTTTAAGTAGTAAATATTTTAATTCCTAATAAGCTGTTAGTAAATACTGTAGTTAGAATAGGTCTCACTGCTGGTTTTGTCTTAGAAAGTGCAGTGTTACTGATCTTAAGCTTTACTCAGAAGCCTGGGCATGCAAAGCCCATTCTGTACCACTGAGCTGCATTTCCCAGCCCCATGCACCGTAACCACATATTTTGACATTCTTTTAATGGTTTTTCACATCACTTTTTAGTTTTCTTGTTCAATGAAATTTTTACAGAGACCTCTTCCCAAAAGAGTGGCATCCATGTAAAGTAATTCTTTTACCCATAATTCTGCTCTTTCCTTTCATATCAAACATGAATGAATCCTTTTTGGTTGCAAGGATAGAGTGAGGATGGCACAAAATGCAGGATGAGAGAAAATGAAAGGAGGAGAAAATTGGGGAAGAAGAAATGAGGCAAAGGCATTTCATTTAACATGAGGAAGTGTAAGTAAAGAGACTAACTTTGGAGAACACGAATGAATTAAAACATTGGGAAATAGATAAACACTAAAGTAAAAATCAAAGGAGAAAGCAAATACTGTCTTATTCATGTTAGTTAAAACATAATTTCATGAACAAAAACAAGTTTAATCTTTTACAGGATATTAATGTTGAAGTATCTGTTTAGAGTGGTCATACTTTACATAGATAGTCTTATACCATGAAAATATTCTAATATTCTTACTTTTTCTCTAAATGTAATTTTCTGGGACAGGAAACTCTAAATGACATCAACTTCATGTTTCACTAACAAACCAATTGAAAATTATCGTAGATTAAAAATGGGATTCATCTTCATTTGGAATCCAGATGTCTCATTAAGTTCATTTCCCCCATTCGTTGCTTTATAGTAAGGGCAGATTTGAAACAAGAATAGCTTCTGTGAAATATAATTATATCCTCTGTGTGACTTTCACAGTCATGGCTGCTGAAATAGAAAAATAATGGCAAACAAATCTGAAAAACAGTGTTTATTTTTGTCTAAAGGAGTCACTGAAATCTTAAGTCCGCTCTCACTTTATTTTGGTATCCCAGAACCTTGTGATGTGCAGATTCTTTTGCACCTGTTAGTACACCTATTAGAGGTTCTCCTTGTGAAAGCCTTCATGGTTCTGTCTAACATGCAGTCACAGAAGACTACTTTTGTGGGGTATATGCGTTTCTTGCTTCTCAATCTTATACAACACTAAAATGGGTGCAGTTACAGCAAGGACAGAAGCAAGAGCTGCATTTGGTGTTTGGGAGTTTTGTCTCTTTCCCTGTGCACATTCTGCTGAGAGAATGCCTTCTTTCTCTCACCGGTGGTTTTGATTTTGCTCTTTTATCTTTAAAACTACTTATTAAGTATATATGTCAGAATGGGAGTTCTTTACTATCCTCTGTTGCCATTTGTATTTAGTCTAAGTGGAAAATTATGGTAACTGGAATTATTTTGGCAACTAAAGATTGTCTGGTTCTCAAAATAAAATTTACTTAGATGCTTCCTGCATTGTTTCTAGACAAAAACATGGGCTCCAGAAAGAGTCTGATTATTTGGATCAACAACCTGCCCAATATTCTTGTTTTAAGTGTAGATCATGTCTGTGTACTGATACTGGTAAGGAATTTGTGACATGTGAGAGACTGCCCACTCTGCCATTGGACGACTCTGTGAGACAATCTTCATTAAATTATCATGAAGTCTTTCTGAAGCTTCCATTTATTGGTTACAATTCTAATTGATCATAATTCTAATGGCAACATACAGATTTTTATTCCATTTCTACATAACAACCCTTCATATTTGAAGTCACTTGCTTTACCACTTAATCTTTTTTAATCTATGTTTTGCATTCTAATTCTTTCATTTATATGCACACAAATTACTAATCGTTTGATTGAAAATTCCAGTCCTCTTTTTAGTAGAAGGTTAAGATGAACTGTGTCACTTTGCAGTTCATTTATGTTGCTATATTTTTGATGCTGGGGATTGAATTTAGAGCCTCATTTCCATCAAGCCCTGTTCCAATAAGCAATGCTCTAATCATTATTTTTTTTTCCCCTCATATTATTATGACATTCAGAAGAGACAGTGTTTCACCTATTTATTCTTTTTATTGTTTAAAGAGTACAAAATAGTTTTAAAACAGAAAAAATTCCAAGTGATACAGAATTTCACTTAACAAAATAATATGAATTTCTCAGTATTTGTTGTAATGCTTGGTGTTGTCTTCCAACTAATTGCTCATATTACCAGATATATGCATATAAAATTGGAAGAAGAAAAAAACAAATACATAAGAAATTAAGAAAGTAAAATAGTTCTTTCAGCTATTTAAGTGGTTATATTTCTTTTTAATGACTATCAAATTCTATTTGCTATTTCCCTTTGGAAAATGCAAAATGTATGTGTGCCCTTTTTATCAATTAAAAAAATTAGGTTCAGAAAAGAAAAGCTTTATTGGAAAGGACTATTACAAGGTGGGGAAGGGACTACTGCAAAGGGAGAGTGTTTTCATATGAGGATCTGTGAGTACCTCAAGAGTCTGGCAAAAAGAGATCCCATGTGAAGAGAAGCAGCACAGTTAGAGATAGTCATGTATAGGAGGAAGATGAAAAATGTAGAAGGTCAAATATTGAAGAAGGAATGTTCTACATGGAGGTCAGAACATTACTAGGAAGTTCTTTAAAATTGCTACTCAAGGTTTAGAGATCTGGGAGAAGAACATCTAAATTAAAGCTTCACTAATAACCATTTTATTCTAATTCATCCATAGAAACAGGAAGTCAGGTAGTCATCTATGACAAGAGTGGCAATTTGAAGTATTATATCTGGCCTTTTCACAAAGTGAACAAGGAGTGTGTCTGTGTTTTATGTAATTTTCACGAGGATGGGTTGTTCTTTCCAATAAGTTATTTTCTGAAACACAAAAGGATGGTATGGGGAATTTCTTCAACCACTGCTGCTTTCCAAGATGCCAAGCAGCTAAGTCCAATATCGTCTCTATTTGTCAGCTAATTTAATAAATGTCAAAAATTATTTCTCAAATTGGGTCAAAAAATTTAAAAAAAGAAATAAACCTTGTGGATAACAACTGACGCCTTTTGATTTGGTACAAGGTCTCACTATGCAGCTCTGACTCAGAGTGATGCTCATGTTTTAGCCTCCCGAGCACTGGGATTGCAGGTGTGCACCACCATGTCCAGTCTTGGTGACCAGCTCAGCGAGCCTGGGGCAGGGCTAGTAGAGCATGTGGTACCAGGGATCAAACCCAGGTCCTTGTGCTTGCCTATGCAGGTGCTTAGACTGCTGAGTTATCTCCATGACCCCCCTTTTGATGATTTTTATTTCCTTGACTTTCACAAATTAATGCCTGTACTGGCATGCATAATGTCTTTCCTTTCCATGGCTTTAGAGTTTGCTGGTAGTGTGTGTCCATTCAGCATGCTTATGTAGTGCATCCTGCTTGAGCTGCTCCATCTTGTATAGACGAGTAGCCATCAGGCTTTGTTATTTATCAATTAAAAGATATCTTTATCAGAAAAATTTGGAGGGAATAAAATTTTTTATCTATAAATTAATTTATATTTTTGTTAATAATACTAGAAAAATGTAGTTCAGTTATTTTTATATGTTTTATCACTGATTTAGACCTTAGATTTTCATTTGGTCAGTTCCTTGAGTAAGCCACAGGTTGGATCTAGCTCATTGCCATTAATTTCTTCTCTAGAACTGTCTTTGTGGTACAGCCTAACAGCATACTCTGGTACCCAGATAAGTTGTTTAGTGGTCTCTGGAAAAACACAAACGTACCTACTGCCTCAGATTAGTAGTGGCCTGGGTCCCTTCCATTGTCCAGTAAGGACAACATCTCCAAATGACCCTTCCTACCCTTTTTAATCTTACCTTGTGGATTGTCTTTTTGATGGTGTACTTTTATCTTTTATAGAATTTAAAAAGTTAATAGTGTTTATTGCCAAGTGAAGTCTATTATGAGGTGTGAATTTTCTAGGGAAAGATTTTGGGTTTTTTTTGTAGTTGAATTTTAAATGAATGGTGTAAATGTTTAACAATATTTTGAGCTTGAGGGTTATAAGGAATTCCTGTAATAATGGAAATATGAGAAGTCTTATAAAACTTTTGTAAGGCAATACTTGTATATGCTGGGCCATTGTCAATCTTAAGTGTCCGTGGGCAGCCAAAGCCACTAAAAGCATACAGTGAGCAATAACATGTTTAGATGCTTTACCAGTGTTAGCAGCAGTAAATATGAATCTTGAGGAAGTGTTCACTGAGACATGGACCCAATGCAAAGAACCAAATTTAGGAATGTGTGTGACATCCTTGTGCTGAAGAACCCCAATGGGCATATACAGAGTTTGGAAAATAATTAAAAGTATTGGCAAAGATAGGTCAACTCTAGAGAGCTTAGCCTTAGAAAGATCCTCATTAGCTTTTATCTAAGGCAATCTTAGCATCCGGTGTAAGTGTTTTCTTAAAAGTAGGGGCTGAGTTTCCCTTGAAAATGTCAAAGAGGGGACTTAACTCCTGAGTAGTTAGCTTAAGGGCTTGGCAGAGCCAATTAATATTACTAAGTAAAGTCTGAAAATCATTTAGGGTTATAAGATGTTTAACCAGGATCTGAACAGTATGTCTTTGTTGGATAAATTGACACAATATGAAGAAGTTATCATAACTTGTATATTATTTAAATGGGAAGTCAAAATCAAGCAACTTTTTAAACCACAGATTTTAAATTATATTTCAAACATCTATATTTGTTTGTAAAATATCCAAGCTTTTTTACTAATTTTAACTTAGTAGCCTAAAACAAGCAATCAAATATCTTAGGAATTAAAAGAATTTTAACTAATCTTTTAAAATATTCCCATTATTGTAAATTTTAGGAATCATTTTTTAAGGAAAATTGTTTTTATCTTTAGGATGGAAATAGCCTTTTGATTTAATCACCTTAAAGGGAAACATAAGAGAAATATAAGAACTCTTTGTTTTTCTTATGTATGTGGTATAGGATCTCACAATGCAGCTCAAACTTGTAGCGACGCTCCTACTTTCAGCCTTCCCAGTGCTGGGATTGCAGGCATGTGTCACCATGCCTGGTCTCTGTGGCTGGCTCAGTGCACTCAGGGGCAGGGCTGGCCTGGTGGTAGGGATAAACTCTTTTTTGTATCAACTATAATGGAGAGAGAGAACCACTCTAATTTTTCCTTTTTTTGCTAAGCTGTATTCCTGTGGGGATGGGCCTTTGTATGTCTCCATGTGGGCAACCCAGCTGCCTTACCCACAGGCCATCCACACTTGCATTTGAAAGCCCTTTAAAATGTTTCTCCTTTAATTAATTTTTATGTTTAACACAATATTTTTTATTAATTTTATATTATTTATTTTTATTCATTTTAATGAGAAAAAAGATAAAATAGCAATGAAATAGTTTTGAAACAGGTTAGTAGGGCAGTTAGAATAATTAATACATTATGTATTATTGTCTTCATGGTAGTTAATCCAGAGTACAAAATGCATATGGGATATCTTGTCTAAACAATATTATATTAGTACAAGCCTTTATTCTCAATGAACTAAGAGAAAGTAGCTGTATATCTAGCCTAACTAATATGTAAATATATAATTTTTTCACAACAAAATGGTCCTTTATTTATATTCTCCTTTTCTGTTTTGTTTTGTGGGAAATAGGTGTTTCACTACAGTTCAAGAAGCTTTATTTGGAGAAGTCTTTCAAGGACCTTTTCATATTTGATGCCTGTCCAAAGATTGTAGGTACTTGAATTCAGCAAAATAATCCAATATAGTCAAATAGTCCATAACATTAGTGAGTTACCAGCACAACTGACAATTGTTTGAAGTTGTTGACTTGAGTCTTTTACTTTTACAGCTCACTATACTAGTGTAGCTTTACTTTTTATACCTTGTGGTTACACTTTTCTGCTGGATGGTTAAGAGCAAGTTAAAGCAAGACCTGTATAACTGAAAATATATCTTTCTTTATCTGATAAAGTCAGTCAAATCCCCTCAGGATTTATGCTGGAACCATAGACAGCAGTTTGTAGATCTTTTGTCAGTGTCAACCATCCGTATGAGTCACAGCTATTTTTTGACCAATTTGTTCTCTGTGAAAGCCTGAGAGAATTTTTTCTCTCTAGGTGACTCTCCTTAGGCACACTATACACTTTCAGTCATTTTCCTCTGTGGCCCCATTATGTCCTTGATCAGTAAATATGGGACACCACTTAGTTACAGGATGTCCTTACTCCTCACTGACCCTGAAGGGATAGGGCCAAAATACAGGCTATCATTTTAGTCCATCAATCTGTCTAACTGTTAAGTGAAAACTTTTGTTGTTAAACATTCATAATGATATTATTATCCTGTAATGGAGGTAGCTAAGCTTAACATCACTATCTGTCTGAAAATCATATACCTTAGACATAAAAGGGAGCTGCTGTTTTCCAACAACCATGGATATTCTAAAATTTACATCCTTATAGAATGTGAAAAAACAATTACACTTTTTTACACAGAAATTTAGAAACGAAACCATATATAACACTGTAGCAGGATGATCCTATGACATTTTGTTTTTCTTGTCTCTTGTCTACTTTTATTATCATTTTTAAACAAACATTTACTTTAAAGAGAGTATAGCAATAATTGATATGTCATTAGAAGCAGTATGCATTTAGGAGACCAAAATGACAGGTATTTTAAGCAAGGTTTTAGTATTGTACATTGCTGTCCACATTGTAGTTTCTTTTAGTTTAGTTTATTTCATAGATGTCAGCATATAGAGTTAGTCATGGTGAGAATTCCACCCATTAACTGCTACTTTCAGAAACCTGATGGAAATTCTTAAATATTTTTATCAAAGAATGACTGATTGAGCAATGTAAGAATCTATGTGGTATAAACAATGGTTTGGGTGGAAACAACTATAACTTTGATTTTTTCCATGCATAATCAGCATGGATGACACAAGGCAAAATATGGAGACCTTTTAAAATGAGACTACCTCAGCCTAGCAAGATTCCCATGGTACCCTGAGGCATAGGCATAGGTCCATCGACTCCACAGAAATAATTTTGGGCCCTGTTTCAGAGTTGATAGCAATCCGGAGGAGGAGGAACTGAGGTCTAAGCCTCAGCTCCCAGTTTTCACTCACCAGAGGCCAGAGGCTTTTCTGGTGGGGCAAGAGAAAGCACCCCCATTATTTGATGGGGTTGAGGTGGCCCTAATGGAAGGTTCCCTGAATGGGGCAGCCTTTTGCATCAGCTTTAGACCTACATTCACTTTTTCCAGTGGTACCATCATCTACATCTTGTACATAGGCTGGAAGGTTTTAGCAAAGAGACAGATGATGACAGTGCTACCAAATTACAGGAGGCCTCATTCATTGAAGGAATTGCCTTCCAGGCCCTAGGGGCAGCGATCTTATTTTGCTCGTGTATTTGCAATGCAAAGGTCAGTTGAGTGTTTGTGCTAGTAAAAGCACCCTCCCCAATTTAGCAAATCTTTTGTAATGGCTAAGTGAACAACATTTTCAGCTGTCTCATGTGTGCAATGTTCAAAGAAATTTACTTCCACAATAAATAATCTCCAGGATTCAAGAATGCTTTAGCTTTTCCTGTCCAATCATTTAGAGCCATAATCTGGTGTTTTAGCATTTGTACTAAACTCCAGGTAAAGGGAGCAGTAGGACCAACAGCAGTAATGGCCTGGTCTAATTCTTTTAAGGTTTTTAAGGGTACATTTTCATAAAGATGTCCTGGACCATCAGGGACTTGAACTTCAGAAACAAGGTAGATACATTGAAAATCCATCATGGACTCTCTTGCTCCTTTGGCTTCTTTTCATGCTAATTGCAAGGGAGATAAAGAAAATGGCTCTACTTTCCTTGAGGTAGAAGTTTCCATCTGTGACTCAGAAAAAATTTTTGAGCTGCCATGGTCGTGATTACACCTGTGGCTCTGTGGCTCCATAAAAACCAGTGCATGGTGAGAACTGAAATTTTTGGAGAAAGCCTTCTCTTATTGTGAAGGATCCCTTTGTACCCCATCTCTCCTTCCTTATTTGATGCAACAAGGCTGAAATGTTTAAGCTTCTTGGGCACCATTGCTTTTTTCTCCTTGTCCTGGTCAGACCTGGGTTTTGATTGTAAAGGAGAGCTGTGAGCTAAATCCTTTGTGTTTGAAAAACCCCTTCTAACAACCACCCTGAAAAGTAAATCCAGAGAACAAGCATGCCACAACCATTTCAACATATATATATATATATATATATATATATATATATATATATATCTGTGATTCTTAGGACTGTATTTGTCCCATTTTTAACTCAATATAATTTTTTTGCAGGGGAGATTTTCTCCAACCTATTTTTCTCTTTAAGATTTTTTTTTTCATCTGGGCCCAATGAGCTCATTTTGTCCCTAGTGAGCCTCCATTCCCAAGTTTTGCACCTAATGTTCCAGTACCAATGCACACCTGTGCTGAACACTGGGTCTGACAAATTCACTTCTCTCCCTTATGTACACTCTTTGAAAGTGCTCTTGCTGCCAACACTTATCTCACACCAGATGTCCCTGTTTGGGTGCCAAATGTAGGGATCTATTGGTCGGACTGGAGAGAAATGGCGGCAGAAACAAGGAAAATACAGACAAGAAGACAAGAGCTAGATTAGATGGTGGTCCATCTGCCTGGTTGGCAAAATGACCCCTGAGCAACAATATGTGTTTTAGGCTAACCAATGTGCTGCCATCCTGTTCTGTAAGCACCATCCTCATACTAGGTCAAGCTGTTGAAAATTTCTGCTGTCATAATGACCCCTGTTATAAGGTGACTTAGCCAACTTCATTTTGTAAAACTTATGTGAATTCCATTTTGTGATATTTTGTTCTCTTTGTAAACCCCACCCAGATGTTTTAACTGCAAGACTGTGACTGTTTGAACAGATAAGGAATGCTCCCTTAAGTTTAAAAATATGTGCTTAACTGTCACCAGATGTCTTTCTAGATTCCAAAAAGCAAGAACTACACCCAAGTTTACAAATAAGCCTTGTAAACTGCCTGTCCAGATTTAAAAAAAAATGACAAACTGCCTGTACAGATAGGGAATGACTCCTTTGCCAAGTCCTCCCCCCACCCTTTGTGGTTTTCAAGCTTGAAAACCACTGTCTCCCCACCTTCGAGTGCACCTTGCATGTATTGCAGGGTGTCTGCTGCTGGGTACCAACTAAAATAAAGCGCTTCTTTTTCCTTTTCGATCCTGCCTCATTTTTGGGTTATAACAATACGGACATTTATATACCTTTGCAAAATTAGGAACATGTGACACAAGGTGACTTAGTAACCAATAGCTGACATTAACCAGTCAGGATGCTTATCTCAGAAGCGAGGCAGCTTCTCTGCTTTAGGCACTGAGATCTAGCCCTACTTTTGCACCTTTGGCTGAGTTTCCAGCTGCCATGTCTCCCAACACCAAAAGGCCATCTTGTTATGCAAAATTCACTTAACCCCCCACTAAGAGTCACCAACGTCTTGATAATTGCAGTGCTGATAAAAAGTTCAAGTCCAAAGTCTACTCTGAGATGCAAGGCAAAGTCTTAGCTGTGAGCCCTGTAAAAATAACAACAGAAATTGTTAGGTGCTTTACCGTACCGTGACACAAGTTAAATGTTCCTATTCCAAAAAAGAGACATAGGTGAATTAGAAGGGAATAAGAGCAAAGCAAGGTCAAACTCAGGAAGGCAACCATTAAGCCAGGTAGGTGTATGTGCAGCACCTGGAGCAGAAGTGGTGGGATGTGAGCTGCAAAGGGCTGGGTGGAGGTGGTGTCTCACTCCTTTGGCCTTTCTGGTTGCAGCTATCATGACCTCTTCCTCAGGGTAGCTCCACTCAGTGCCTTAAGCTTTTCTCAGTCATCATTCCACGTTGTTTTAAATATAGTGTACATATTTTATATCCTACACTTCGTTTGGTTAACTTTTTCTTTTTTGGTATTTTAGCGAAGGGTCTACAAGGTGATCAGGGTCTCACTGCTGAATCAGACTCATGGTGATCACCTACTCACAGTCTCCCCAAAGCTGGAATGACAGGTTCATGCCACCGTGTCAAGTCTTATTTGTAGTCTCAGAGTGCCCCAGGATCGGGGCCATCATGTCTAGGCTTTGGGGTTGAACCCCCAACCCCTGTGCCTGCTTACAGGCACTTTAATCCATTGAGCTATTTGACCAGCCCTGTTTGGTTAACATTTGCAATGAGCATTTTCCTCTGCTATTTTATTTTCTTGAACAAATGAGTTTTAAGTGTTGTACAATACTCTGTTGTATGGTTCTATTATAATTATTTTTATTATTTGCTTTTCTTAGATAATTATACTATAATGTCTACCTTTATACTGTTAAAAATAAAGATATCTTGAGTGCCTATAAACTCACTCTGTTGGTTGAGACCATTGCATTATACTCTTTTTTTTTTTTTTTTTTTTTTTTGTATGGGGGATTGGACTCTGGACCTTGCACTTACCAAGCAGGCACTTAATCTACTGAGCTGTCTCCCCAGCCCAACTATTAGAGTACAGAACTTTGGTTTAGTTAAAAAAAATACCTCATGCCTCATTTGTTCTGCTTCAAATGTGTCTATGGCAAATAAGCGATAGATACATAAGTGAATAGTCAGCAATTTGTCTATTGCAAATAAAAAAAACTGTACTTTACCATAGCAAAATTTAGCAAGCTCTCAGTATTTTGTGTTTAATTTATATCATTGTAAGTGTACATTGCTATAAGTGTTCAATTTCTGTTATCATTTTTGGTACTTAGGTATATATGTGTGCATAGCATTTTTCCTGTATTATGCAGAGCCTCTTCAATCACTTAAAACATGTTTTATGGTTCTATTGTTTTTAAAAAAATGCAAAATATAAAAAATAAAAATATTAGAAATTATACAAACTTTCATTAAAGAAAGTAATGGGAATTTGACAGTGGCTGTTGTGTTGCATGTTATCTTCAAATTAGTTGTTTAGATTATCAGATACAAACCTGCAAAATTCATTAAAAAAAAGTTGTAAGAAATTTTTAAAAATGTAAAAAAAATCAACAGTCAGCAGAAATTGGCAATACAGTTATCCAGGCTAACCTGAATATATTCATAAATGTATCTTTTCCCCTTCTTTCCTTTGCCCTCTTCCTCATCCCAGTTTTTCCTTTCCATTGAACAAATTACTTCTCTTTCACAGTATCTATTGTACCTCTCAGATTTTATTTACTCTTTCTTGTTGATATGCTATCAAGATATACAATGTTGGCACATCCTGGTCTGATTTATTTCACTTACCAATACACTCTGTAGTTGCATCCATTTAACTTTATTTTTTTTCCATTTATTTTTATTTTATTAACATACAAATGTCAATCAGACAGTTTCAAAACACCTTAACCATACAGAGTCGATGAATTAATACATTGCAAACTGTTTTCATAACGTTTTGGTATTGTACAAGGTGCATACATGATATTATATTTACAGGGTTTTTTTATAGCTGAATTATATCAAAGATTCAATAATTATTTACCTAGTGGATGACCATAGCACTAAAAGCCGACATAATATCCTGTCCAACCACCATTAGTGCAGATCTTGCCTATCATAGAATTATGTAGAAGCACAGCGTTATCTATCCCAACTGTACTGTCTATACACACACATCATGAT
>PVKA01025162.1:0-33296 GCA_004027165.1 Ctenomys sociabilis
TTTCTTTCTTTCTTTCTTTCTTTCTTTCTTTCTTTCTTTCTTTCTTTCTTTCTTTCTTTCTTTCTTTCCTTCCTTCCTTCCTTCCTTCCTTCCTTCCTTCCTTGCTTGCTTCCTTCCTTCCTTTCCTTCTTCCTCTCCCCTCCTTCCTTCCCTCCATTGCCCCTTCCCTCCCTCCTTTCTTCCCACCCTTCTTTCTTCATGGGGGGTCTCACTTAACCCAGAATCCTACTCTTCCATGCACCCAATGACAGGCACTGCCATCAGTCCCAGAAGGATTAACTCCTTTTAAATTTTTGTTATATTAAATTACATGTGCATTCAAAGCACGTAAAGCAGGATGTAAAAAAAAAACTGGTTGATTTATTAAATATATGTATATTATATAACAAAGTGATGAAACATGAAACTTAAAAATCTTCTATTAGAAAAGTGTATTCCCATTGAATTGGCATTTTTGAGGCTCCACATGAGACACTACAGTCTCATGACTGTTCCCCTACCCTTGAAGAAGAATGAATGAAGCTTGTAATAGAAGGGGGGGGCACTGGGGCAGTTGCACACTTCTGGCTCAGGAGTTCTGCTGGGCCATCTTGGAAGTCTGGTCTCTCAGGAGAGGTGCTGCCAGTCTACCTAATTGTGACACTCGCTGCCTAGTGCCATGCACAAATGCGTGCACTCAGAAGTGTGTCAGAGACCCTCTGAGACACAAAACCCTCCAACAAATGCATCATGATATGCATTTGTGTCAGGAATTTCTGATCTTGGTTCAAGACATGCCATAGAGGAATTTCACTTCCTGTAGCCTTCATACTTGATCTCTTTCTTGGGGAGAAAGATGACTGGCTGCCACTTGCGTTTACCTTTGGCAGGACTTCTAGCTTTCCAGCTATCTCTTAATGTCTCATAAAGTCTCAAAGTCTTCCTCTCCAGCAACAGGAGCAACTTCTACCCAGTTCCAAAGAGTACATTGTGTCAGCGTAGAGCACATTTTTTTTTTTTTTTTCTGGTGGAACCAGGGATCAAACTCAAGCCCTTGCACTTGCCACAGAAGCACCTATTCCACTGAGCCACCTCCCTGGCCCCAGACCACAACTTTCAATAGCGATCAACAAACAGGTTCACAGTCAAAATCCCAGTACTTTCAGAAACAAGATGAGCCACCTGTAACACTAACTGTATGTAGGGCAAATGCGAGGAAAATGCGTGCTGCTTCCCAGGCTGTCCTTTTTCTACGCAAGTCCAGTTTTTCTCCAAATCAAGATGGTTTTCCTTTTTGTATCAATAGCCAGCAGCAAGATAAACTGTAAATGAGCTGTTGCCACCAGAGATATGGCAGCACCAGTTTCTTTTTGCGTAGCAGTGAGCACCCATGTGGGCTTAGTAGCTTTTCTCTTTTGCCTCTTCTCAAATTTTCCTATCCCAGTCCACATAGAATCAGTTATTACTGGGGCTGGGGAGGTAGCTCAGTAGAACAAGCACTTGCCTGGCAAGTGCAAGGGCCTGAGTTCAATCCCTGGTTCTGCAAGAAAAAAAGAAACAGTTACTACTTTGTGCAGCTGCTGACTCACTGACTGAGACACTTCCATTGAATTTCTTTTTATTTTTAATTAATTAATTAATTCTTTATTTTATTGAAGTACAAATATCAGACAGTTTTAAGACACCTTAACAAGACAGATTCAATAAATTAGTACACTGCAAACTGTTTTCATAATGTTTTGGTATCGAACAAGGTGCATACATGATATTATACTTACAGACATTATTATAGCAGATGTCTCTTATCAGTAAATTAAGAGAATGTAGCTGTTTATGTATCTTATTTTTTATACCTGAATTATATCAGATTCAGTAATTAAAACTTTCTACCTTGTTATTTTCCTAGTGGTTGTCCATAGTACTAGAAGTCGACATAATATCCTGTCCATCCACCATTAGTGCACATCTTGCCTCTCATAGAATTACGTAGAGGCACAGTGTTATCTATTCCAACTGTACTGTCCATACATACACATCATGATTCTTCCTTTCTATACCTGTTCCTTTGTCTAGACCTGTCAAAGATGGGCACTCCATTGTCATTCAACCAATTTAGGTGCCTTTCAAGGTCAGCAAAGACTCAGGACATAGGAGAACCTGTACTGCAACATCGTGAAACTCAGTTGAGCCCCAAATTTTCTGAACAAGGAGATTATGGAGCCACAGAGGAAAGAGATCGAAGTTCTATAGTATGCCTGGGGAGAGTCACATGGAGAGAAAACTTTCTCTCAAGCTCTCACAGAGAGCAAACTGGTCAAGCATTGGCCGTGACTGATCCACATGGATCACACAAAGGATCTACAGAATAATGTACAGGACTACAAGATAAACCCTGAGGAGACTTCACTGACCTCATAAGAAACAAAAAGTACATGTGTTGGTATATAGGTCTTGCTCTATTTAGGTCTTAACCATCCAGCAGAAAAGTATAAAAGTGAGGTATACACCGCGGGGCCATAATAATAAGTTGAGCTGTAAATGGCTATGGTTGACAACTTCTTCAGATAACTCACTATTGTTGTGGAATGCTGGACTGTGTTGGATTGTGTCGTCGAGTTCCATTGAATTTTGAGTGGATCCACCAGCGTGATATTCACCTCTGGATTTGCTGTAAGTTTATCAGTCCTCAGCCAATAATTGGGGCCAGGAGATAGCTCAGCAGGCATAAGCTCCTGCCTGGGAAGTGCAAGGTCCTGAGTTCAATCCCTGGTACTGCAAAACAAACAAAAACAAATCAACTCAGTCAATAATTGGACATTGCTTATAAAAATTATTTATCATGGAAATCTTTGTCCAGTACAGCACATATATCAAGAGGAGAGTTTGATATTACTAAAAGAATATTTTAACACAGCTCTTATGGCACTTCCACCTTCATCATTTTTAGGTTTCTGTTCCTCCCTCAAATCCTTTTAATTAAGTGTAATTTTTAGAACCATAGCCTCTTGATAGTGATAATTCTAATGGAGATATTGCCTTCTTTAGACTTAGTAATTACCAGTTCTAAAATAGCTTTCAATGCTTTAGTAGTAGTATTTTCTAATAGTTGAGGTATTTATGTTAATTTATATACAATTATAAAATGTTTAGTTTTATGTTTTTCCCATTTTTTCTGAGCCTCTATCTTTCCTACCTGAAGAATCTCCTTTTTGTTATTCTTTTATGCCATGGCTTACTGACTTTCTCTGGAGAAGTAGCAATTTGTTAGTTTTTGGCTAACCAGAAACCAGGCCATTTTGAACTGTTAAGTAGATCACTTGCTGCTGTCACTGTGTGTAATCCTGGTGCAGCTGACTTCAACCCTAGCCTTGTGATAGTGCTGGTATCTGAGTCAGGATTAGTGACACAGAGCCTCATACTACTCTGTTGAAATTTGTTAGAGATGAACACATGACCAAATCAGTACGATTGACATTGGTACAGATTGACAACATTCCTTGAAAAATTTCTTAGAAATTTTCAAAGAGAGTTTGGTTCTCTTTGGGGGTTACATCTACCTCTGAGAAGACGCTTTTTCTGAGGTTGTTGTAGTTAACCAGCTATCACAAGGGGTCACCTTCCTGGCAGTAGAACAACTATAATTAAACAGTAGCCTTGCACAGCCCTTGGAGAAAATAGAATCTGGGACCTTATTAATATCCAATGGCAAGCGGTTCTTGATCTCCAGAAAGTGATGTGATTTTAAAGTAAAACATCTGAAGGTGGAAAGAGAAAACATACCTCTTGAGGAAAACCTCAGAGGCTTTTGAGAGCTGTGAAGCCATCTCTCTCATTCGTAGTCACAAAAGTGAGTGACATTCAGGGTCAGGGACTGAAGTAGCTGCATGTTTGAGCTCCGGTTTCGGCACTACAAAATACAACTTTCACTGAATAATTCATTAAGCTAATTTTCCCCTCTTTGAATTAAAAAATCAATACATGATTATGACCCAGTGTGTGCCAAAGATGACTAGCCCAGAAGAAAATGATAAGATTTTCATGCACTGAAGGATTTAATGCACTGGTGAATTACAACAAGACAATCCAACTTCTTTAGTGGACATGGACTCAGGCTTACGTTTGGTAGGTTTATTAGAGAGGGCATTACACTTAGCCCAAACCCCATAGCTAATCAGCCGTATGACCCACACAATCTTTATGCTGAGTCCTCATTTCCAAAGTGAAAGAATAAATAAATAACTTTAATACTTGTATTTTCTTTGGCACCAGCCATCATACTTAGGCCCTTGTGGTTGCGAGGCAGGTGCTTGGGTCACTGAGCTATATCCCTGGCCCAATAAATAATGTTGAAAGCCCTGTATGATTTTTAGTTTTTTGCTTGCCTCATATGATATATTAAACTTGTAGGAGGGGGCTTTAATATTTTGACATAGTTCCTAGTGACCTCAGTATACTCACGCGTACCTCCATGTATAATTACTCTATGAAATCCATAATTTCTTTCAGTTAAGGATTGAGGCTTATTTGAATTTTACATTGAATCACCAACCATATTATTAATGAATAATAATTACCATCATACTACTGTGCCACTTGAAATATTCAGAGGCAGAATGTTAGATGACGCTCTGTTGAGTACTTTCTATGGGTATCTATAGCATTTTCCTCTGGAGAAAAGTATGGAGTTAATTAACATTTCCTACTAATGATGCTGATGAGAATGGATGTTGACTGAGTATCCCATAGCACTAGCATCATTACGTGGACCATCGTGCACCAGTCAGCTTTCCTGTTGCTGTAATGCCAGGCCGTTACAGCTTAAAGGAGAGGTTTATTTTCACTCACAGTTTTAATGGGTTTAGTCCATAGTTTGCTGTCCCCAAGAAAGGAGTGGCGAAGTCGTGCTGGAAGAAAAGGGGCTCCTCCCATGGCAGCCAGGAATCTAGGAGAAGGGGAGAAGGGAGGAAAAGCAGGAGGCACACACACCATTCCAGGTCATTCCTGTAATGAGGACCTAATTCTTCTGAGCAGGCCCTACCTCTGAAAATAAGAGACAATAGATATAAACCATTGCAATCATATTCAGTCCTTTCAAAAGTGTTTTAAGATAGGTATAAAGCGTCTAAACTGCAAAATGAAAAATTGAGATAACAATAGAGATAAAAATAACGAAAACAAACGTCAGGCTTGAGGAGCAGCTTGGTGGCAGAGAACGTGACTGACGTAGACAGGGTCCCTCACTTATCGTGAAGGTTATGTTCCAAAAACCCCCGCGATGTGTGAAAATCAGCGAAGTATCGCTGTTGTATTTATTGTAGTATTTATATTTGAGGCCCTTATAAACCCTTCCCACACCCTTATAAACCTTTTCCACACTTTTGAAAACACTTCCAATGTTCTTAACTATTTTCTTAACTTGTAAACTTGTGTAATTTTAACAACGTACAAATTTACGTATATTGTTTGGTACTCCAAACTCCAACAACACAGCAAAAACTGCGGGACAAATAATTTAGATTAATACTTTTTGAAAATCCACAAACCAGTCCACAAAAGTAGAAGTGTGAAATAGCAAGACACTATTGTATGAGGCCCTGGGTTCGGTCCTAAGCACCCTTGCCTAAACTCTCAACTTCACAGAATGGCCGTGTCTACTAAAGGTAGAACCATGTGAGAATGAGTCTATCTTACATAGCAAAACATTTTCTTTTCTTTTAATGTATCTAGTACAGGGTCTACAGGGTCTCACTACACAGATCAGACTCCTAGTGATCCTCCTGTGTTCAGCCTCCTAAGCGCTGGCATTACAGCCATGCCACCACACCCAACTCAGTCTCGGTCTCAGTGCACCCCAGCAATGCGGGGGGCGGGGGGCAACACGGCACTCCGAGACTCGAATCCCAGTCCCTGGGTCTGCCTAAGCAGGTGCTTTAGTCCACTGAGCTATCTGGCCGGCTGAGTCCCATAGAAAAAAAATTAAAAAAAAATTCTTATTAGCTATTTTTATCAGAGTCAAGAAAAAGATAGTGACTTTTGACCTAGAACTAATGGCACTGGCTTAAATCATTTTGAGAAAATAAAGTCATGGCTTTAAAGGGGCAACATTTTTCATAGAGAATCTTTTGCAAAATAATTATAATACTAATTTTATTAGATTTTAACCTTTATATTATCTGCTTTTCTATTTGAAAATATTCCTTCTCCGTCCTGTAGTTTTCATGAGGGTGACAGCTCCCATTTAAAATCCGTCTAGTAGAGAATTCAGGCTCATACTGGGCAGCAGAAATGACTCTGGCCTCTTAGAATCACTTGAACTAAGACTCACTCCTTGGCCTGAGGAGTTTACCTTAGAAGCCTGGCTTTAGTCACTTCCCTTTAGCGGGGAGAGATTCCTCTGTCTCCAGTTACCTTCCAAGGCAATTGGCTGGGTAACAACTATTTTAAACTTAAAAGTCTTTCAAAGGAGTTTAGCCCTCATTTAGGAGAAAGGGATAATGCACGCTTTGTTTCCTTTTGGCTTTGATATATATCCTCCATAGTCAGAATTGTTGCTAATATTTTAAACTCTGCTCTGCCTGAAGGAAAACAAGGCTCCATCTTTGTGCAGGTTAAGATCCACTGGTGAGCTAAGTGTTTAAAGAAATTATTTTCCTCAGAAATTTCTGGCAAATGAGGCAAAGTGGGGTTAGGTTTTATACCAGGCACACAAGGGATTTGATAACGATCTTTAAATTTATGAAGAATTATTGGACAAATAGGGATTTGGCAGTAGTGATTATTTTTCAACCAATATTTAAGCAGTACTACCTAAAGTATCAGAAAAAATAAGTACAGTGTGTTCATCTCAGCAGAATTACAAAATTTGTACATGTAGCTAAGAAATTTGAGATATGTGGCTTTCAAAAAGGAATTCAGATGTATTTTTTTAAAAAATTTGATTACAGACATATATCATTCTGTAGATGAGTAGAAGTGACATTTTCCTGAGGACTCATGTGTCAGGCACACCAACCTCTCAGATAGCTTCTCCTGCTGTGCAATTTTTTTTGAAAAAGAAACAGAAAGTCCAGGTTGTTAAGCTGTTCAAGATCACACAGTTAGGGATTGGCAGAACAGGAATCCAAGCCCTGCTCTGACTCCAAAGTCTGCAGTCTTTCCATTATGTCATTCTATGACCTTTTATGGGACAATTTAGTAGCCAATTGAAAATAAAATAAATGGCCTTTTGAAATTCTTTCCATTGCCTTGACTTTTTTCTCCTTGACTTGATCTCAGGAACAGCTTTAACAGTGTTGTGAGGTAATTTGCACATACAGAAAGGATGGCTTATACAACAGGGAAGCCTTATTAGTTCAAGTAAGTTTTCAAAATTAAATTCTCTTCATTCTCAGTAGATCATAAAATCTCAGCCAGAAGGTATCTCAGAGATCCTCTAACATGAGCTGGGTACAATGTCTCATTGAACCCCCTTGCATCTCTGTTTCTCTTTCTTTGCTATGT
Source organism: Ctenomys sociabilis (assembly GCA_004027165.1). Classification (NCBI taxonomy): domain Eukaryota; kingdom Metazoa; phylum Chordata; class Mammalia; order Rodentia; family Ctenomyidae; genus Ctenomys; species Ctenomys sociabilis. Next base: position 7,480 of record PVKA01025162.1, read on the forward strand.
ATTGGTGGTACAGAAAGAATGGCAGCTAACAAGGTCAACAGCCCAGTCTCCACTGCCCAAATGCTTTCCCTTATTGCTGCGGTTTTAGTCTGTATTTTATAGCTGCTCACCCCAGTACAGCAGGGTAGATATCAGGTTATAAAAGAGAGAAAAGGCCAAACCATTTCAAAGACATCCTCTTACATAACTCATTAAGAACCCCCTGGTGCACTGTTGACAGCGAAGGCGGTAATTGGGTACATAAAAGTTGATCGGTTCTTTGCCCTTAGTCTGTGGCCTTATTAATGAGTTTAAATGCATTTCCCCCTTGTGGTTTAAAGATTGTGAAAGATCTAGAAATACTTTGAGATTCTTCTAAGCAGATAAAAGGACAGATGGCAGTAAGAGTAATAGTTGGCAAGAACATGTTGTTAGGGGCTTGATTTGAAGCTGGTTCTGAGAAGGAGCTCAGTAATTTCAGTGGGTGTCTGGGAATGTATTTGGAAAGGGAGAGAGGAAGTGACTATAGAGAGAGCCCAAGAAGGATGAAATAAGTGAAAGAATATAGAAGAAAGGTCAAAAAGAATGGCGAGAGAAACACCTACCTAAAGTACATCTATTCACACAGCATTGATAGAGGATGGACAAAGGCCTATATAGTCGTGGTGCTCAGTGCTGAAAACATCAGCGAACTTTCTTCCTTTCCTTCTATTCATCTCTATTTCATTTTGTCTCATGTGAGAATGAAACAAAGAAGAGAAGCTATAATTAAGCCCACTGCGACACCCCAGCATCTTTTGTACGTAGTGAGGGTCCCAAATATGGTTCATGACAGCATGTTCCCATTTGATAAAGGGCTTGACCTTAGCATATTATTTTGAATAATAAATGAGTTCAGGGAGAGGAAAGAGGCAGAAGTCCAAGGGAAGCTCTGAGGGAAGTGAACGGAGCCGTCCAGAATTGGTTTTACACTGTTTGTTTTCGCAGGTCAAAGTCATAAAATGGAATTAAAAGACATCAAAAGATGGAAGAACAGGACCACTTTCTTTGTTCCATGACAAGGCACATCCAACATGAAGGACTCTTTGCCTCAATTCTTTCCCCTGTTCTATCTAGCCTGAAGTTTAAAATAGTGCCATAAAGCTGGACTCTATAAGAACCCTAGTTGCTTTTGAGTCTCTCTCTATTCTGGAAAATTCTTTTCACTTATTGTCTTGCAGAGCTCCATCTGTCGGGAGCCACTTTCCTCCTCTCTTGCACAGAGCTGAGAGGTTACAGAGAAGCCACAGGACTGGTGACCCACTCTGACTGACATTAATGTCCATTACTCTCCATCCCCATTGTAGATGCAAATGACTTCTTGGTCCACTTTCTACCGCATGTACCAGTGTGCTCCAGCATTTCTTGGTGAAAAAAGGTATTGTACTGCAGCATAGTCAAAAGTATGTATTGTAGATTCAAAGAGGTTTGTGTCAGCACCCTTGACCCGTCACCGGATTTCAGCTGTGTGTTCACAGATAACTTACATTTCTCCTCTATACCTCACTTCCCTGATCTATAAAGTGGAAAAATAATGACAGTATCATAGAAGCATTGTGATGATAGGCATGATAATTATGCTAAATGTTTACTGATTAGGAAGAGTGCAGAAAAAGGTTAATTATTATTATCATTGATGACCTAGGTTACAAAAACGTCTTCCTTGTGCATTCAATGTCTAAAGATACTTTTGTTAAAATAGCACTTACAAATTTTAATCATGATCCTCACCACAAGGGAACTGAATAAAAAATGATCTGAATGACCACATTGTTACCCAAATGACCCTGTGCTGTAACTATTCCCCACTGTTCTGAAAGGAGGAGATTCCTCACAATTCTCCTTTCTTTTATGAGCTACTTCCTAGAGTGATCTTGAATACTTCATGTCAATAAAGCTCTGAAGAGTCCCCACAATGAACCTCTCGACAAGGCCAGGCATGTTTGAGTCCTGGGATGAGCACAATGAAGATTTCTAACATCTAAGGCAGGACTTGACAATGGCTAGATGATAGGTGAGAATTAGCAGGAAATAATGTAGATGGAGGAAGAAAATAAAAAAGAACTGAATTTCCTCCAAAAAGATAGAAAGCCGAGAACTGATTATAGAAAGTAATTGTTGGAAATTAAAGATGACATATAGATATATAACTTTATTGGTACTGTTTTGATATACATACTGTTTATACTCATCATAAGGAATTTGTACCTGTATAGAATATGTCAAAGGTTATATTTTATTTTATATTTTCCTGTAAAACTCAGCACATTGCAGCAAAGAAAGAAACACATGCTTTCTTTTAGCTCTGAGTGATATTCCCTAAAAAAGTATTATATGTTTGGAAAACACTAGCCCGAAAGCTGGGACATGTTTTATGCTGAGATTGAAAATATGCATAGTGAATCACCAGGCACAGTTTAGTTTGAAATGATCCTTTCTTTTATGTCCTTCAATGAAAGAAAAAAATATTAATCTACTCAGTAATGAATGCATGGTCTATTATAGTTATTGTGTTCTCTTGAAAAAAAAATGACAGCTTTATTCACTCCATGGGGTAAACCAAATTGCTTCAAGTGAAGTGCAAGTAAGACAAACCCTAAAATTGAATTTTTCCTTCCTCTTATACCTAGAGGCATATGCCATGGCTGGAACACATCAGTTAAAATGGCATAATAATGAGGATACAAATAGAACATCAAATGTAAATATCAAATGTAGACAACTGATTCTAAGGGGCAGCAATTTTCATGCTCCATCTGTTCGGAGAAAATTTCTTGTTAATCAGGTCTATAAAAGGATGCAGGCATGGAATTCCATTCTTTGTGAAAACCATAAAAGTTTTCCTACAATGAGGCATCACTTATCTGTTGAGTCTGCTTTATTTATTTTTTAATTGCCAACCGCCTGCCAGCTTCCACCCCAGAAAGTTTACTGGGTAAAGTCTTGAGAAAATTGGCCCAATGAATACATGCTACTAGATATTGTTACAAACACCAATAAAGAGATGCATCAGCATGAAATATTCAAATTGGAAAATTTGACATTTTAATTTAGATGTCAATTGGGAACTATCCCTTGTCACCGTGCTGAAGAGGCCCAGGGAATATCTTAATAACAGACTTAAATAAAATCAGATTTCAATATTTAAGGTGCCTTTCAAAAGATGCTATCTGTGCTTAGATAATAGAAAATTTTCATGCGGCTTTTTTCTCTTGATCTTAAAAATAGTTCTATGAAGTTCTATCTTACGTTAATTGCCTTTTTATTGTAGGATTTAGGCGATTGTGTGATTTGGATCAATATGTATGTAGTTTGTTGGAAACCAAAAAGAGAATAAGTCTTCTATTATGCTCCATGATGATTATGTTTATTTTTAAATAGTGACAGAGATCAAAAGATCCACCTTGGTACAGACTCCAGCTCTGCCAATGCTGGCTCTGTAACCTTGAGCAAAATACTTAGCATCTTTAAAGCTCAGTAACCTCATCCCTAAAATGAAAGTAAGAGTTCTTTGATGACAAGGGAGATGAACTCAACCCTAGCACAGTTGCTGGCCCACAGTAAGTAGTGTACAAAGGATAGCTATTAGTACTTATTACTGCACATGCAAATTTTAGGTTGTATGCTCATTTATTTCCATTGAAAAATTGACTTAACTTTGACTATAACGAATAGATATGAACTTAAATAGAGCAGTCGCTATTTTCAAGAGAAAATCTTTACCAACAGTGACTCATTCAGGCACTGGCATAGGAGACCTCAGTGTGAGGGTTTCACAGAGTAATCTAAGTTTAGGCTACTGCAGGTTAGAATGCACCTATTTGCTCATTATAGACTTCGATGAAAGGAGCCAAATAAGCATTACTTATGTTTCCCATGTGTCAGAATGTCCTGTATTGAATGACCCTAGGATGTAGATTTTCATCCCCATTTTAGAGATAAAACCTTAGGCTCAGGGATAGCAAATTTTGACCCAAGTCCCTCAGCTGCAATGGAAGAGCAATAGTTTAAGCCAGACTTGCATTTTATTTTATTTTTTTTCACTGTTTTAATTGATTGATTGACTTCAGCTGTAAAGACTGAGCCCTTTACTCTGAGCCACATACCCAGGCCTTTTTAAATTGTTTTGGTATTTCATTTTGAGGTTGAGTGTCAATAAGTTGCCACATTGCTTACTATGCTGGGGTGGAACTTGCAATTCTGTTGCCTCAGCTCCCAGAATGCTAGGCTTATAGGCCTGTGCCTCCATACCCAGCTCCTGCATTTTCTATTAGGTTGTTTTACTTTTCTAAATATATGCCATTGCTTGTCTGACAGAGATTATATGCAGAGGCCAGGGGACAGGGCCTCGGGTGATACAGTTAGTCACTTACACTAAGTGAGATAACTGCATCCAAAGCAAGACAGTGCTTAAGCACGTTGATGCCATAGGCCTGTGCCTGGGGAAGGAGAGAGGAGGACAACTGGGAATTCTTCTGCTTCCCAGACTGTCCCCTGATGTATTCGGGTTAACTCAGACCCGGTGTCACAAAAGAGACCACAGGTACCCCAGCTGATGCTTCTTTCATATTCCAGGAGAGATGGATGAAGTTCTGGAGGGAGTCAACTTTGTGGAGAATCACTCTGTGTTGTTCCTGTGGCTTCCAGATTTCTGGCGGACCTACCACTGACCTTAAGCAAGTTACTTTAATTTGTCCAAGAGTATTTTTTTTTTTTTCAGTTGGATAATGGGAATAAACACTGCTTGATAGCTTGGATTGCTTTGATGCTCTGGTAGTATCCAACTAAGAAGGATTCACTGAGTAAATAATTCTACCTAAAGCAGGATTCCTTTGATGATTAATATACAGGAAATATTTAGAAGAATGCTCGGCTTATAGTAAATTTTCAATAAAGCTTATCTGAGCTAATTTAATGATTTATCAAGATTACAGCAAATAATAATTTGACTTTTAAAAATACTATTTTGCATCCTTGGATGTCTTTGCTCTTCTTTGCAATATCATTGGCATTCGTTCTCCTCCTCACTTCAGAGATGTCATAGCTGAGCGCCAAAAGCAATAAGCCCTCAAGGGTGTCCAAGCACAGACAGTACCAGATGCCTAAAGCTCCTCCCTCCGCACTTCCAAAAACAAGGTAATATTCCTCGCAGAGAAGGACAAGAAGTTTTAAAAGCAGTAGAGGCCGACATAATGTCCTGTCCAACCACCATTAGTGCAAATTTTGCCTTTCATAGGATTATGTAGAAGCACAGCATTATCTATCCCAACTGTACTGTCCATACACACACATCATGATTTTCCCTTCCTATACCCCTTTCTTTGTCTACACATGTCAAAGGTAGGCACTCCATTGTCATTCAACTAACTTAGGTGCTTGAACTCAACAACACAATCCAACACAGTCCAGCATTCCAGAACAATACTGAGTTATTCAAAGAAGTTGTTGACCATAGCTATTTACAGCTCAACTTATTATTATGGCCCCGCGATGTATACTTCATTTTTATACTTTTCTGCTGGATGGTTAAGACCTAGATAGAGCAAGACTTATATACCAACACATGTACTTTATATTTCTTATGTGGTCAGTGAAGTCCCCTCAGGGTTTATCTTGTAGTCCTGTACCTTATTCTGTAGATCCTTTGTCTGTGTCATCCATGTGGATGAGTCATGACCAATCCACTAGGAAAATAATTATTGAATTTTTGATATAATTCAGGTATAAAAAATAAGGTAAGTAAACAGCTACACTCTTAATTTTCTGATAAGAGACATCTGCTATAATAATGTACGTAAGTATAATATCATGTATGCACCTTGTACGGTACCAAAACATTATGAAAACAGTTTGCAGTGTATTAATTTATCAAATCTGTCTTGTTAAGGTGTCTTAAAACTGTCTGATTGATATTTGTACTTCAATAAAATAAAAAATAAATTAAAAAAAATAATAAAAGCAGTAGAGGCTGACACTGGTGTATGCTGCTCCAATAGGGGGCAGTATTCTTCTCTCTACTCTAAGTCAGAGCCCTGAGGAAGAGGGAAAGTAGACAAAAACAGTCCAGACTCAGACCAGATAATCTGGGGATAGAGGGCTTCTAGCCCTATTCCAAGGTTGAGAAATAAGCGAGCTGGAATCCTTGCCTGGGTGGCCAGGTCATCCATGCAATGATCCATCACTCTGACTAAGGGGCCAGCAATGGTGAAGCCTCAGATGCAGCCCTGGCAGATTTCAGAGAGGTGTGGGTGGCATCAGGAAGAGAGCTGGATTTGAAAGACTTCTACGTTTGGAGTCAGCGACACGCAGCAGTTGGCCACCCCAATGATTGGGATCCCCGACACCAAAGCACTTTAAAGTGAATGAAGCAAGGGATAGGGGTCACCTCCTCCTACCTCTGACATTACACAGAATGTATGTGATACTCTGAGAAGATTCCTGTCACTTGGGAAGAGGGAGCAGGGCTTACTCAAAATTTACTGAGTTGCTATCACCACTCCAAATGGGTGATTCAAGTAGAATTTAAGTGGAGTTATAAATCAAGAGAATCATACTGACTGCTCATTTGAGTGAAATGTTACCCAGGGCAACCGCAGCTGCTGCACTGACAGGAGACAGTGCCCGGAGCAAGTTTCTGTATACGCCAGGCAGTTGTCGGGGGTGCATCCTGTGAGATGGCGCTTTGTTTCTGATCACACCCTGAAGCTTTGCTGGGCGCTGGGTGCTAGTTACTGCGCTGAATTCTTAAATGCGATGATCACATTTTGTCATCCCAGAAACCCTGGAAAAAGTACTACCATTATCTACTATTGGTGCTGAATGGAGGTTTACAGAGGTCAAGGCATGTGACTTCAACCCAGTCACCCCGCGGCTGCAGTCTGTGGCTTCCTGCTCCACTCAGGTGCTGATCAAAAGCAGACTGTCTGGCAGAGGCTGATTGGCAGCAGCAAGGAACCTCAAAGCAGCGCGCCCAGAAAAAGTGGAATGTGCGGCTACCTCCTGCGTCCCAGGTGATTAATTTGCAGGCCACCCTGGGGAAATCCTAAAATATTTGGGAGGAAATTGAAGCATAGTTAGATTTCTGCTGAAGCAAACCAAACCAAAAAGGAATAATTTTGTCCCTGCCACGGCCTTGTTTTTATGCCTGGGCCGGTATGGATCAGCAAATAGAGGTCACACAATTGCACCTTCATTTATTATGCAGCACACGGATAAATGGACTGGATTATCTTCTAGTATCTTACATTGCTGATGAAATGCCCAATTCCATTCTGATTCTCATTGCTTGGTTGTTAGCATAACTATTCTCACTGAGTTTTTATTTTGGGGTCTTCTTTTAGTCTTTAGCACATTGAAATTCCCTACTGACATGCACAATGTAGACATCTTTCTCCCTGTTGAGTTCTCTGGATCATTTCAATGTGAATCATTAAATCTTTTCTCAGTCTTGGGATGTGTTTTCTCATCAAATCTTTAGTCCCTTAGTCACACATATGCCTTCCATTCGGACTTTTTTTTAATAGTACCCATTAGTTATATGTGGACCTTAATGAATAATTTTTTTTTCTTCTCTTTCTTATGTTTTCAAATTGCTGTAATTATACTTTATATTCTGAGAAGAGTCTCTGATTTTCTTTTATTGAATTCCAGCATTCTTTGATTTTTCTTGAGATAGTGTCTTCCTATGTAGTCTAGTCTGGTCTTGAACTTATTAAAAAGCCTAGGATGGCCTGGAATTCATAATCTTTCTGCCCTAGCTTCCTGGGTGCTACAATTACTTTGAGCTCCTGATGTGTTTAATTTTTAGAAATCATATGTTTAACTTTAAAGAGTTAAGTTTTGTTGCTCTTGATTTTTTGTAAAGGCATAGATGTGCATATTATATATGTAATGTATAATTTATAATATAAATAGGTATATATATTTGGTGGCAGGTACAACATTGTCCCAAATCTCTGAGGGTTCTATGTGAAGTTTTGTTTGTTTTTTCACTTCATATCTGCTTCCTGAATTATCTCTAATTCCTCTGAGATGAGTTTTTGTTATTTGATTATATTGATTTTATGGAGGATTCTCTTATATTCTCCTAATTATTCTAGGACTTAATATTTAAAACAAATGACTCAGTAGTCCTGAAGAGTTTATGGTATATTTGTAGGTCCATTTCCTCCTCTGCTTTTAGAAGAGCGTCTGCCTGGAAACTACGCCATGGGGTTGGGGGAGTAGGACTAGGACCAGTGGACAAGGAGCCCCACGCCAGGTACTCATCCCCCCAACTCAAGAACACTTTCCTTTGAGGCTCTAATTCCCATACCATAAGCCACAGATGTTCTTTTGCAGAATAGCCAAGAAGTGTGTTAATGAGGAGGTGCTGCTGCTACTTCTACCGATGAAAATAACAACAATGAAAGCCGGGCATGGTGGCGCATGCCTGTAATCCCAGCACTCGGGAGGCTGAGGCAGGAGGATTGTTGTGAGTTCGAGACCAGCCTGAGCTATAAAGTGAGCTTAAGGCCAGCCTGAACTGCATAGTGAGACCCTGTCTCAAAAAAAAAAAAAAAAAAAAAAAAAAAAAAAAAAAAAAAAAAAAAAAAAAAAAAAAAAAAAAAAAAAAAAAAAAAAAAAAAAAAAAAAAAAAAAAAAAAAAAAAAAAAAAAAAAAAAAAAAAAAAGACGAAAATAACAACAATGATAAAAACAATATCCGCTGTTTATATAGCTCCATATGCCAGGCCCTGTTTTATGCACATCCGTATATGAAATTATTTACTACTCACAGGAATCCAGAGAGTTAGTCAAAAGGATGGCATGTTTGGCCAACTCAATACACAAAGAAACGGAGGCCCAGAGAGCCTGAATAATCTCCCCCAGAGTCACAAATAATAGCTTTGTCTCAATGAGTGGCAGAAGAAGGCTTTGAACCAAGGTGCCCTTGCTCCTCCATCTGTTCATCTCCACAGTAGGTAGCTGGGCTGATTGCCCTTCATGAACAGAGGTGGGGACCTAAGCAAGGCCTTGATGTGTAGATCCTCACTTCCATATAGTCTGTGCTTAGTGACCCCTCACAAAATGGCATTGTGTAAAGAATATAGATTCAGTTTGCATTCTTAATTTTGATTTATTTTATATTTATATAATTAAGATATATATATATATATATACACATATACATATATATATATAAAATTGTGAACCCACAATTTAATAAGTATGGATTTCACTAAGACACCAAGTAGGTGTTTAATAAGTAGAGAAAGGGTATATCTAAGTTAAAATCAGCTTAAATATTCTGGGCAATTCAGTAAAACAGTCTTCAGAGACTCATTAGGGATGATAGTTTACACTTGAAAATTGAGTTCATAAGAAATCTGAAGTGGTTTATAAGATGCTGCGTCTATCCTCGCAAAATATTTTAGATCACAAGAGATTTTTCCTTTCGGCATGTTCCATACCTTTCTTCTATGATCATTGTAAGGATTAAACCACTTAATGGACACATAAAAACATATGTATATATTAACAGATATTAAATCAAGCTGAAGAATTAATGATAGAAACTGAAAAGCTGATTTGGTATATAAAAAGAAGATTGAGTAGAGCTGTGGTTGAGTTTATAGAGTCGCACTAACTAAGATTCAGCTCATAGCCCTAACTCTTAATTGGGTGCACTGTTATGGCTCCATTGCCTTATCTAGAAAATGGACAACATAATAATATCTACTTGGTGCAATATTGGGATGAAAGATAATGTGTGAAGACTTTATTCCATTGTAAAATGTTTACAAGACACTTAGCTTATTATGTGGTACATAGAAAGTGCTCAATAAATGGCATTTCTTCTACCATAATTATTGTGGGTCCCCTATTTTAGGGTCGAGTTTATGACCATAAATATTTTGCAAAACCATGAAGCATAAAGGCAGTTGGTGGTAATGTAATCTTTATAACACATGAGGGTTTAGAGAATTATTTTCTCATAGAGTACTGGATGGATTTTTATTTCTGCAGGTGTTTTGAGGTTGAAAGTTTCATATTCAATACAATTAAAAAATCATATGGCACATCACTTTCTATACTAAAAATGTAACAATATACACCTTAAAATATCCTTAACTTTATTTACTGTAGAGTTCTCTTGAAACTTCTTGTTCAAACAATAGCATTCATAGTCTATACCACCAATGTTATGGAACATTCTGTGGGAAACTCTACCTTATGTCTTTATGTTTAAGAGTAGTTTAATTTATCAGGGATAATACTGTTAGCAATTATTAGTTAAGTTCTAAACATAGATCTCTAATTGTTGAAGTCACCTGAAACTCAATTACTATTTTTAAGAAAGTACACACAGTATTCTTTGAAGGAAGTGAAGACGATGACTTTAAAAGAATGATATTGAGAATATTTTCAAAAGAAAGGAACAGATTAAATCAATTATCTAGATTCATTAAAAAGTACTTACTTAAAATAAGCACTATTTCTGTGCATTGTGTGCTGAGGGCGGGAAAGCCTCCTGAGAAATTCCCAAGCATCGCACCTTCTAGCCTTCATTCCCTCCCACATTAAATCTGGGTTGGCCCTTCACACTCTCTCTGTTCAGTAGGAGAAGGTAGAAGTACCACACCCAAATCTTGAGAAGGCCTGACAGCTTTGCTGTGTGGTTTTGGGACCGCTGAGCCACCATGGAAGTTCTGCTAGAGAAATCACATCTAAAATAGGAAAGATGCTGAAACTATGAAGAAGAAGTGTCACAGACAATGGTGCAGCTTTCTGAGTATCTTCTCTCAATAGGGACAAGATGGACAGAAGGCATCAGCCATCTCGTCTGCCCTGACAAAAGCCTACCTGTGACTGAACCACTATGACCATTCAGCCAAGTGATCTTCAGAAGACTTTAGTCCTGATCCAAATCACTTGGGCCAGCTATCCAGCTGAACCCAGCCAGCCACAGAACCATGATAGATAATAAAGTAGCTGTTACTCTAAGCTACTGAATCTTGCAATGGCTTGTTATACAGTGAAAAACGAACAAGTCCAGAGACTAGTGTGGATGAGTGTCCAGGAAAGTATCCAAATGAGTCCCTCTTCATTTCCCTTCATTTCATTTCCTAAGCACTAGCTGAATGGAATAAAAATGTGTCCTTCAGTTCCCCTTGATAATTCTGTGCCCACTGGATTCACAAAATGTTAAAAAGACAAAAGAAATCACAAAAGTAGTTTGAAAATGGCAAAAAGGTCTCTGTAGCCATTCATATCTTGTGTCAGAGCTATTCTTCTTCAGAGAAAATTGATGATCTAAAAATAGATTTTTCTGTTTCAACTTTAATTTTAAGTTTTGAGGACAATAAACAAGAAAAATCAAATTTTATGTTTGGAAAGGAATTTTTTTTCCTGTGTCGTTATTTCCAGAACAGCTCCTGAGTTATGATGTTTTGCTCTAGGTTCATGATTCATACTTAAAAAGCAATCAACATGAGAGGCAAAAACTATAATTCACAGGTGGCTTCCTACCATGAATGTTGGAGGAGGACACAGAATGAGGCATCAGGGCACCAGTGTGGGGCTCAAGGGCTGGAGAGAAGAGAAAGCAGGCCTCAGATGTTGGCTGGCTAGATTTTAATGATTTCTCTCGGTATAGAACTTTGATGGGAAGGGCAATGGCAAGACGTGGGTACAAGAAGCTTGCCTACAGTGAAGTCCAGATGCAAAAATTCAGTATGTTATCAAAACTAAGAACATGAACTTGTTCTTATGAAGGTAGACTTGTGTTTCCTTTGCTTGTGACTTTTGTTTTAGATTTTCTGAGACAGAATTTTACTCTAATTCAGGTTAGCCTTGAATTCATTATGTAGCCCATGCTGGCCTAAAACTTGACGCAATCCTCCTGCCTCAGCTTTTCAAGTGCTGGGATTACAGGCATGCACCATTATGCCCAGCTTCACTGTGATTAAGGACATGAAGGACATTATCTTAAATTCTGTGTAGGGAAAGAGAGTAAAAATTGGCAAGTTCTTTAATTATTGGCAATCTAGTAGGAAACCTAAAGAAATGTATTCAGCTGTGTTAACAGAATATCAGTAGAGTGTCATATATTGTTAGATTATCATCTAACAATATCTAATTAGGAAGGAAAGCTTAGCTATTCCTAAAACTGGATGAGTTTGAAGTCTCTGAAAAGCAGTTTGTATGAATGAATGTACAGAGATTTGCATTTTCTAGGATAAGAATAAGGAATATTTTGCCCTTCCTACTCTATTTAGAAGAGTTACAGATAGAAAAAAGGGAAGAGCCCTTTTGAGAGGGCTGAATTCTTTTTTCCTCTGTTTTGCCCACTGGACTGGTCTAGAGTCTGATCAGTGAATTACTAAGCACTTTAAAAGCTTGTTTCATAAAGATCTTTCCAAAATATTCAGCCTCTAGGGGCCCAACTAGCAAAGTATATGGCCCAGATGAGTAGGGTTCTACAGTGGCCCTATAGTGTCTAGAAAGTAGTAGAGACCCAGGAAGTACCCAGTGACCAACAATAACACACACACACACACACACACACACACACACACACACACACACACACACACACACATGTAACATTTGGATTATAGGAAATCACGCCTCTGGTCTAGACATTGCTGGGCATGATGGATGCCATTAACATCAGTAGCAAAGCAAAGTTTTTAAGTAGTTTACTGGAAAGAGAACAAGAGGGATCTGGAAAAGTAAAAGAAGGAAAATTATGGGGACTAGAGGGACTAACTTGTTCACAGCATGCATGAAATCCTTGGGAACTTCAAGGATTTAAGCTGGCAGATGGGAGGCAGAACAGTGGAAGATGGAGTTGATTTGTGTGTGCCAGAAGCTGTGGGCAAGCACAGGAAATTTATTTCATGAGTATTAAAATGACTTCATTTGGATCTATCATTTGATGAGATCTGAGGGTGTTTAGATTACATAAGGTACAATGTAATAAAAAAAATTCTAAAGACATTCTGTGTTGTAGAAGCTAAAAACAAAGTAAGACAAGTTCAGACAGGAAAAAAAAAAAAAAAAACCTGACCTAGTTTCAGTAGAGTTGTGCCATCACATTATGCAGAATGAGGTGTTGGAAAATTAGTGCCAAAGAGGATGGTCTAGATTTCATGTTATTGACTTCTGGGCTTCATAGGTGAACTTTCAACAGCAAACACTGAGTTTGGACCAATGCCTTCACTAGAGCAAGGTAGTGATGACTATCTTTATTTTGCTGGACAGCCACTCTAGTAATATCAACTGGTTTATTGTTTCTCCTTAATCACTGTACAGTGCATCCTCATGAAAACCTAGGCCAGTTAGTTTGAAGAAGAACCTGGAAATGATGTTTCGCAATGTACAGTCAAGAGGTTTGTTTGGGCTCAGATGATTGCAGAGTGAATTCTGTCCTCAAAGATGGCCTTTTCTTCCAAGGTTATGACGCAGTGACTCCACTTGGCAGTCCTCTGCTTTCTGGAACAAAGCCTGCGCTGGTAATATAAAAACCCAGACAAAGAAGTTCAATCATCTGCACAGGAGAATTCTAAACATAAATACCTTAATGGCAGTGTTATGACTTGATATACAGATGTCCTCAAAGCCTCAGGCAGTCATAGGTGGGATTTTTCAGAGGGGGGCTGAGTCTAGAGTGTGATGCTAGGATTTGGTCATGGTGGAATGCTAGGGTCAAAGGGCACTAGGATTAAGGGTGTGAGTGCTCCTCATCCCAAGTAGACCAGATAAGAGCTAAGGAATGGAAGGAGCTATACTGTCCCTTGTTGCTTTGCTACCTTGTGCCCCCCATGAACTATTTCTCCTCTATGATGACTGTCTGCCATGTCACCCTGCCTTGGAGCCAGCTCATTATAGACTGAAACCTAGGCAAACTGAGCTAAATAAACCTCTCCACCTTTAACTTTGAGTGTCAGGTAGTTTACCTCAGGAATGAAAGAAAAGTAAGTAAGACAGCAATTGGTAACAGAAGTGGGGGTGTTGCTTGTCTATACCAGATCTTGTGGCTCAGGAGCCTCGGGAGCTGGCTTGTGGGAAGAACTGGAAAGGTCTGGAGATGCTGGCTAAAATAGTAGGGTTGGCCTTTTTTCCCATTTTACTTGCGTAAGAACCTAGCTTGACAAAGATAACTTCACTATTCAAAACTTAAGGATTTGTTGTGATTTATTCATAGGTTCAACCTAGATGGCAGTCATTTTCTAGATTCTCACGCCCAGTAAGTGTTTATGTATGACAATCTCAAAAAAGCGAAAAATAGACCTGAAATATACCTTCATATACCGCATTTGTGATTTTGCATACAGGTGTTTTACTTTGGACTATATTTTCTTTTCTTTTTTAACCACATTCTTGCTCAGAGTGAAGGAAAGCTATGGATTCAAATGTCATTTCTGAAAATCCTTCCTTAAATAGCCATTGAGCAAGCCAAAACGATGACATCTTAAAATATAGTCAATGAGTAATGCACAGTGTTTATGTTGCCAATAATGTACAGCAATCAATCTTTGTTAATCAACAGTTAGCACATTGGTGAACTCCATTGACGAATTGTTTGGAGGAAGATTTCTTGAATCTTAATGATCATTTTAAATACCATATCCAATAAAAGTTTCATTTTAATGATGACCCCTATGGCTCATTAGTTAGCAAGAAAAGATCTTCAGCTTAAACTGAGCAAAGGAGAATAGGTAGATAAGGAGAGACAGTGGAGTGCTGTTTGCTGCTTACTTATGTGTCGTGTGTTCTGTGATTCAAAACTTCGCCATGGAATATATTATTTACTGGACCAGAGAAAGGACATTTAATGTCTCTAAGCCTCATTTCTCTCATATGTGAAAGGAGTATAATTTTATTTTAAAGATTGTTCAAAAGGATGCACCAGAGTACTAAGTAGTGTGCATAGTGGAGAGTCACCTCACTCTGCTTTGGAAATTTCTGTTTATGAGTTGAATTGGGATGCAGAGCAAGATTACAGAAAATGTGAGACTTTTCCTTTCCTGAGCCTCCCATGTAGCTATGTAACCTAGACTGAGCCAATCAGAAGTGCTTACAGAGATTCTGAGTCAGGAGTCAGAGTCACAAAGGGACAGGAAAGAAGAATGTGTCCTGGTGGAACACTGTGGCAGTGATGACAGCTCATGCATTCTGGAGAGCGCTGGAGTGGCAACGCTGTGGAGGCTTCCAGAGTCGCCTTTGGTAGGAGCACCGCAGGCTGTGACAAACAGGACATAGCCCTGGGACAGCTGGTCCTCTCTGGACCGGCTTTGTAGCATAAAACGAGGTCTTCCCGCTAGCGTGAACTCCCTTCTTCCTGCCAGATTCCCTCCAATTAGATGAACTAGTTGCTGCCATTTCAATAAATCCATTTTGTCTTTAATTCAGAAAGAACTTGTTTCTATTGTTTAGCCTTACGAACTATACAGCTGGCTAAAGTAGTCACTATGTCAATTTTTAAAGTATCTGTTTTTTTTTTTTTTTGTGTGTGTGTGTGTAAGTTAACTTGGAAGTGTATTCTGGAAGGAACACTTTTATCTGAGCTCAAAAACACCAATGAAGATGGCAAGTGTTTTCCTTATTCACTCATGTTCCTAGAAAAATAGCTGGTTATATAATCATTCCTTAACGAATATTGACTGAAATGGGTGAACCAAAGATAGAGATCCAGCAATTACAATGGTATTTTATATCCTGCTCTGCAAAGGGATAAAACATATACAAAGCAACCATAATCTGTTCTTGCTACAGAAACCAGAAGCTGAGAAAAAACACTGCTTGATACTTCTCTATTCATATGGATGGGTATTTCCTAAAACTGAGAAGAAAATTATCTGAGACAGAAATTTTAGTTCTTAAAATTTTCAAGTGGAAGTAGCTAAAATATCTCCTTCATGACACAAACTGAACATATTTCAGCACCAAAAACATGTAAACATTTAAGCCCTAAACTATGATGTACCTAGGTATCTCTTATGGTCAGGTATTCTATTGTCTTTAATGATGCTTCTAATAAAGCTCTTTATTCCTGACTACTTAGGCAAGCACAGGAACTGAAGTTTGATCCCTGGCACCACATGCCATGCTGGCCCTACCCTCAGATGTATGAACAGGCCTCTGAGACTGGGTGTGGTGGCACATGCCTGTAATCCCAGTGTTGGGAAGGCTGAAAACATGAGGGTCACTATGAGTCTGAGCTGCAGGGTCACTAGACCCTGTTCCAAATACATTAAACAAAAACAAAACAAAACCCTCCTTACTCCTATGACTGATATGTCTTGAAATTATTTCTGTAATGGAAGTCAGCAAACCTGTCCCATGATGGAACGAGTCAAGATTCTCTATCTCTGCATTAGAGTCTTCCTTGGATCTTATCTAGTGACACTGCAAAGAAGCATCTAGACTGCAGCTTTGGAACATGACCCCTGCTAAGATGGTAGGCCATCACCTACAGTACAAATATGATATTCACTCTTAGTATTGTTCTCATCATGGTTCATGGAAAAAGCAGGTGTTCTCTGGTTATACTTTATATTTCAAAGTGACCAGTAATCAAAAAAGATTATAAACAGAATTAAGACTTACTGCTTGCAATTCAAGACTGGTATAACTGACCTTCTTCAAGTTAAGAAGGTCTGGAGACCATAGTTAAGGAAGACACGATTCTGGAAAGCCAATGTTTTGGCTCTTGCCTCCAAGGTCATTCAAGCCCCAGGACACAATGAGAGCTCTCTGAAAGGATCCTGAATCTCCACTAAGTCATCCAACCTGTGTAGCAAGGGATTTTTATACCCCAGAGATTAGGAGTCAACTAATTTGCATTTTTCCTCAAAGAGTGCCACTACAGAGGTGACTGTTCTCATGCTTACAAAGAATGCCATAAGAATGTGACCCATCTTATTAAATAACAAAACTCATATGGAGAAGAAGTAGAAAAGATAAGAGGCTTCTCACATCATCCTAAAAGTAACCCAAGTGAAGATTTAACTGATCTTGAAAATATATTTAGATTAATTTTGATTAACACAGGTCTTATTTTGACTTAGAATTAAATACCTATCAGGAAAGTAGGACCAATGCATTATTCTTATTTACAAAATTTGTATTTATAAAAGCTTTGGTTGCAACCTTTTTTTATAAATAAGAATAATCACATCTGCCATTATCTATCAGCACTAGCGTAATTGCCTTAGCTCTACTTCAGAGCAGGCATTATAGTCTCATAAGGAGCACACAACCTAAACTTTTCATATGTATAGTTCACAGTAAGATTGTGTTTCTATGCATATCTAACTTGCCCCTGGTATGACAGGAGGTGGACCAACGCAGGAATGTGCATGGTGGCCAGTAGCTATACATATTGAGGAATTTTTGAATACTTGTTCAACACACAACTTCCTTCTATGTGGCTGGATCCTAATAGACAGAACTCTATGGCTTAGGGTTTGGGGAGCCCTGCTCTACAGAGTGCTCTGTTGCTAAGTCAGGGTGCTCACAAGACAAACACATTAACTTCACCTTCTAATTACAAAATTCTATTTTCAATTTATATTAGCTTTATGGAGTTGTAACCCCAGTGTAAGTCACAGAACCTCTCCAAATCCTTACAGTGACCGAGTCCCACTTTTCATTCTCCAAATACTGAAGGGAGCTTTGAATTTTAAAATTGGGTTCCAGTTGTGCTATGCAGTCAACACTCAGGTGGCATAGTGCCTACTTAGCAATTAACTACTTGCTATTACTTGGCTGGTGCAAATGAATATCCTCTCTGGGAGGAAGTTACTTTATTTTATGCCTCAAACTAAAATTTAAAAAATATATAAATACATAATATGAATAATTGGCAAAATAAAATTATTAAATGATTGTTAATTTATCAATAATGTATTTGGATTGATAATTTAAATTATAATTCTTGATAATCTGAATAATCATATGAAAATAAAATATAATGAATAATTTTACAAATCCACATGAGTTTCAGAAACCACAAGCAAGAGGTAACCAAAAAATACCAGACATAAGAACCACCACAGACCTTGGTATCAGAATTATCAGACAAGGACTATAAAACAGTGTTTGGCATATTTAAGAAGATAAAAGATCAGTATAAAATCTGAAAGAACAGAAAACATAATCTTGAATAAAATAAAAATAGAATCCTAGAACTAGAAGTGACAGTAATAAAATTTACAAAGTAGTGGACAATTTTAGAAGTAAATAGAATAGCCAAAGAGAGGAAGATGGGTGATAAAAATGTAGCTAGAAAGCTGCACAAAGCCACAAAAAGATAAAAAATGTAGAAGAGAAAGTAAGAGATGCAAGGTGTCGGAAATGTTCTAACTTCCTACAAAAGACCTAGGAAGTGAGAAATGTTCCAGCACTTCCTACTTGGAAGAGAAAAGTTGGAAAAGGGGTGGTGCCAGTTTAGAGGTAATGAAGTACAATGGCCCAGAAATGATGTGAGATAATGGTTTACAATGAGAAGCTTAATCGGTCTCCAGTAGGATTTAAAAAAAGAGAACCCAAAATCCACACAGTAAGTTATAGCACAGCAGAACAGAAAAGCAGACAGAGATTTTCTTCAGAGGAACAACAGCTAGACGAACAGCTGGCTTCTCTCAAGATCAGAGAAGGTAGAAGAAGGTAAAATACTTTCAATGTCTACAAACAAAACATGGTCACATGCTTCATGACACTCCTGTCAACAGCAGACCGTGAATCTGACAGTGATCCCAGGAGAGTGCATCTCTTAGAGGAGCCATGATCATCTCAGTTTACGTAAGTGTGCTCGCTGATGTTTGCATAATGACTAAATCCCTTGACAACACATTTCTCAGAGTGTATCTTGGTTACTAATTAACATAACCAAGTTTTGTAATTCCCAGTTTTGTTCTTTGAAAATATTCTATAAGGAAGAAGGCAAAATGATACTCAAACACTGAAAGACACTGCCAAAAATCAATCTACATGAAAGGACATTTTAAAGGTAAATTTTGGAAAAATCATGCCAGATGGAAGGTTAGAGGTGCAAAAAGGAATAAAGAGCAAAGAAAATGATAAACATGTTTGTAAATCTGAATGAAAGTTGAACACTGAAAGCAAAAATAAAAAAGAGAAAATTATAAATTATACATGTAGAGAGACACAGAGATGAAGAGACAGGGAGAATACTGTCCATTACATATGGGTGGGGAGGAGGGAATTAAGTTCAAAACAGAATTATGACATCTTGGCACTAAGAGGAGAGTGAATAAACATGAAATTTGACATTAGATTTTGGCAGGTCACAGAAGGGGATTGCCATTTCTACAATTACTAAAAGAAAAAAAAGTGTATAACTGTCAAAGTCACAGTGGGAAGAAATAGAACCATAAAAAGTAACTGTGGTTGTTTGCATGAAGTTTCAAATTGATCTTTTTAAGGATCTGTCCCGGGGATTTGTGGAGCACACTTTGGTGTCCCTGAGTGGGTCACAGTGGTGTGACCTTGGGCTCTGTGTCTGGTTCTGGATTCCTTCCACTCAGTTGCTTTCCTCTGCTATTTCCTGCCTGACAGGAAGTGAGGTTTTTTTAAAAATTAATTTTATTGAGAAACAAATAGCAATGAGATTGTTTCAAAACCAATTAGTAGGACAGTTTCAATAATTAATATATTACATATTGTTTTCTTCATAGTGGTTATTCATAGTACAAGATGCAGACATGATATCCTATACAAACACTGTTAGTACAGATCTTTCTTCTCATTGAATTAAGAGAAAGTAGCTGCATATCTATCCTATTTTATATATACAGATACAAAATGGTCTTATATTTGTATCCCCTTTTTTGTTTAGTTTTGTCAGAGATGGGTGTCCCATTGCCATTTAAATATTGTAGGTGCATGAATTCAGCAAAATGATCCAATATAGTCCAGTAGTCCATAATAATAGTGGGTTACTCATAGAATTTACAGTGTCAGAAGTTGTTGACTTGAGCCTTTTATAGCTCAGCGTGTTAATATAGTTTTACATTTTATACCTCCTTTTTATACTTTTCTGCTGGATGGTTAAGACCAACATAAAGCAAGACCTATATAACAAGAAATGCAACTTTTGTATCTGCCCAGGTCAGTCAAATCCCCTCAGGATTTATCCTGAAACCTTGTGCCGCAGTTTGTAGATCCTTTGTGAGTTTCAGCCATGTGGATGAGTCATGGCCATTGCTTGACCAATTTGCTCTCTGTGAAAGCCTTAGAGAATGTTTTCTCTCCATGTGACTCTTCTTAGGTACACTCTACATCATCAATCACTTTTTTCTGTGGCCATACAATCTCCTTGATCAGAAAATTTGGGACACAACTGAGTTACATGATGTTACAGTACAGGTTCTCCTATGTCCTGAGTCCTCACGGAACTTGAAAGGCCAGGGGCAAAATGTTGGCTGTCCTTACAGCCCTTCTTTTTCTGTAATTTTTGCTCTGCCAACTTATGTGATTGTTTATTCCTATTTTAAATTTTTTTCTTCACATTCTGTAGGGATTTAAAATTTAACATATCAATACTTCATGGAAAATACCTGTTCCATGTTATGTCTAAGATGTTTGATATTCAGACAGATAGTGAGGTTAAGCTCAACTGTTTATGTTATAGGGAACTAATATCATTAAATTTCTTTTCTAGAGGGTTAACAATTTAAGAAGTGAGCTCTTTTGCTCAACCAGGATCTTTCAGCTTGATGTCTCTGCCTTGGAACTAGCTGATCATAGACTGAAACCAGACACATTAAACCTTTGCTTGTAGTTATGAGTTTAGGGTATTGTGTCCATCAGGGGGAAATGAATAATATTGTAATCAATTTGTAGATTCTAAGAAAAGGGAGGAAAAGAACATGAGCTAGAAACTGCATAACTTGAAAACACAGTATTAGTAATTGCACTGAATGTAACAGAAGTATTTTTCTAGTCCGAAGGAAATGGTTATCAAAATAGATTTGAAATAACATAATGTTTAAATAGAGGTAATTTGCAAAAGGCATATCTAAAACATAAAAATATTGCAAAGGTGAAAGTAACAAAAGGAAAAAATCTACCAGAAAAGCATTAATTAAAGCTATTGTAGCTATATCATATAAGACAGAGTACTGAAGAAAATAAGATTACTCTAAAATAATTAAAAGTCAACTCAGAAGAAAGATAAGAGAATTTGCTATTTGTATATACTTAATATCATTTCAAAAAAGAATACATGTATCCAGAAAAAGATAAAATTCCAATCATAGTGAGAGATTTTTAATATAACTTTTATATATTATGTAACAGACATTAAAATTTATGAATTTAAAAAATTCAAAGATACCACTAGCAAACTTTAATCTACTGGACATATTTAAATACTATGCTCAACAAATGTTGAACACATTCTTTTAATAATATGTAGAGGATTGATAAAATTAATTATATATGTGACACTATCACATATATTTAGTATAGTTATACTGAAGATCAGTAACAAAGAGGTCAACAAAATCTTCATATGCTTTTAAGTAAAAAATGCATTTATAATATTTTAAGTCAAAGAATACATAAACAATGAAACTTAGAAAATATTTTGCACCAAATGAGGAAATATTTTAGACTAAAATTTGTGGGGTACAGATAAAGCAGAAATTCATAAAAACTAAAATGAACTTATTAGAAAATGAAAAGGCCCCACCCTAAATGAGCTGGCCCTCTGTCTCAAATAATATGACAATAAGGTAAGAAGTTTGTCCTTTGGTAAGACTGATGGAAGGAAAAGAAAAATATGAGGATGGATACCCAGAAGTAAAAATAAATATTGTATAGAATATACAGTTATTGAAATGATAATAAGAATATTTAAACAATAATGTGTAAGTTTGGACCAAATGCACATACCTATGTAAAGGTACAGCTTAGCAAAACTGACACAATAACAAATAGAAAACCGAAGTAGTCTTATTCCTATTTGTCTTGTCCATTTGTTTTGCTACATGGCAATATCATAGAAGTGGTGACTTTTAAATCAGAAGAGTTTATTGGACACAGTTTTCCACAAGCTGAAAATCCAGTATCAAGATGCTCCTGGGTTGCATACCTGGCAAGGGCTGCTTCTTGTCCCAGTGGTGGCTTGTTGTCAATCCGCTGGCGTACAGGAACATTGTGTCTTATGTGCTAGAGGGCAAGAAAATAAACTCACCTTCTGAAGCCCTTACAAAACTAATGAGATCACTCTCCATGGTCTCATCTATGTGTAAGTGATTAAGTTTCCTCATAAGACTTTTGGGGAACACAGTCAGACCACAGCATTACTAAAATCAATAGTTCTAAAACTTTCTCCAGTGATAACTACAGGTTTGATCATATTTACCAATCAAAAACAAAAATACAGAAGCCAAAGAACTGGAAATACTTTCTTCACCATCACCTACAAAAGCCTTCAAGAAATGTGAATGTGTTTCCTTCACACGTTGTAAAACTGTTCCATGGCCCAGATACATAAAAAGTAGCAGATTTTAGTCAGTAGGCCTCTGCTTTGCATTTCATTCCTTTAAAAAGATGAAATCAAATACATTACTTTACTCGTCTCATGATAACTGAGTCTCATACCACTCAAGATATAACAAGGGAAGAGTGAAGAGAGACCTATTGCTCTTTTCTGATTGCTTCTGGGAATATGGCTCTTCCTGAAAGGAAAATGAAGGAACTTTTGTCCTGGAGAACTGAGTTTGGCCTGGGAGTGTAGACTGTGGTGGCCAGAAGCAGACCATTTCTGGGGTGCCACTAGTAAATGACCCACAAAAGACTTTACTCTCTCTAGACAGACTTAAATAGTCATTGTAGTGTGTGTGTGTCTGTGTGTGTATGTGTGTGTGTGTGTATGCGTGAGTGCTCATGTGTGTGTATATACTGAAATGCTAATTTGTTAAATATTTTTTTAATTTTTATTTTATTGAAGTACAAATATCAATGAGACACTTTTAAGATACCTGGACAAGATGGATTTGATAAATTAATACATTGCAAACTGTTTTCATAATGTTTTGGTATCATAGAAGGTGCATACATGATATTATATTTACAGACATTATTACAGCATATGTTTATTACCAGTAAATTAAGAGTGTAGCTGTTTATGTATCTTATTTTTTATACCTGAATTACATCAAAGATTCAATAATTAATACTTTCTACCTTATTTTCCTAGTGATTGTCCATAGTATTAGAAGCTGACATAATATCCCCTCCAACCACCATTAGTGCAAGTCTTGCCTCTCATAGAATTATGTAGAAGCACGGCATTATCTATCCCAACTGTACTGTCCATTCACACACATCATGATTCTTCCTTTCTATACCCGTTCCTTTGTCTACACCTGTCAAAGATGGGCACTCCATTGTCATTCAACCAATTTAAGTGCCTGAACTCGACAACACAATCCAACACAGTCCAGCATTCCACAACAATAATGAGTTATCTGAAGAAGTTGTCGACCATAGCTATTTACAGCTCAACTTATTATTATGGCCCCGCGGTGTATACCTCACTTTTACACTTTTTTGCTGGATGGTTAAGATCTAGAGAGAGCAAGACCTATATACCAACACATGTACTTTTTGTTTCTTATGAGGTCAGTGAAGTCCCCTCAGGGTTTATCTTGTAGTCCTGTACCTTATTCTGTAGATCCTTTGTCTGTGTGATCCATGTGGATGAGTCACAGCCAATGCTTGACCAGTTTGCTCTCTGTGAGAGCCTGAGAGAAAGTTTTCTCTCCATGTGACTCTTCCCAGGCATACTATAGAACTTCGATCTCTTTCCTCTGTGGCTCCATAATCTCCTTGTTCAGAAAATTTGGAGCTCAACTGAGTTTCATGATGTTGCAGTACAGGTTCTCCTATGTCCTGAGTCTTTGATGACTTTGAAAGGCTAGGGCCAAAATGTTGGCGGGCCTTGTGGCTCTTCTATTTCTCCAATTTTGATCTATGACATTAGGTTGTTAACCATCCAGAAGAAAAGCTGAGTAGTATCCTGCAGCATATGCCATTTACTTTGCCTTATCTGACTCAATTGTTTTTATTTTTTTGTTGTACATTTCCATTTGTATTTCTTCTTTTTGCTTCTTATACTAGGGAGACTATATGATATTTACACATGTGTGTCTGGTTTATTTCACTTATGAGCATATGTTCAAGTGGCATCCACTTCAATATAAGTGCTTCAAGCTTATCATTCTTAATAGCTGAGTAATACTCCATTATATAGAAATACCACATCTTTTTCAACCATTCTTCATGTGATGGACATCTTGGTTGTTTCCAAGATTTTGCTATCAAAAATTGTGCTGCTATAAACATAGGTACCCATATATCATTATGATACAATGTTTTCAGTTCCTCTGGGAAAATTCCCAGTAGAGGGATAGCCGGCTTGAATGGGATTTCTAGTCCTACTCTTTTGAGGAGTCTCCACACAGACCTCCACAATGGTTGTACCAGTCTACATTCCCACCAGCAGTGGAGAAGTGTTCCCTTTTTCCCACAACCTCTCCAACATTTGTTGTAGGTTGATTTCCTTATGATAGGCATTCTTTCTGGAGTGAGACGGTATCTCAGTGTTGTTTTTATTTGCATTTCACGGATGACTAGCAATGTGGAGCATTTTTTCATATATTTATTGACTTCTTTAATTTTGTCCTCTGAGAGGTACGTATTCATCTCAGATGCCCTTTTCTGAATTGGGTCTTTAAATTTGAGGGCCCTGTTATATCTTAGTTCTTTATAAATTCTAGAGAGCAGACCCTTGTCTGATTGCTTATTAGTTAGGATTTTTTCAAAATTTGTGGGTTGTCTTTTCACCAATTTCTTTTGACATGCAGAAACTCCTCAAGAAAAGTTGACCCCAGTTGTTGATTCTTTCAAGTGCTTCCCGTGCAAATATATGTTTGTTCATGAACTCTTTACCTACTCCTATGTCTTCAAGAGTTCCTCCTACTTTCTCTTCCAGGAGATTGAGTGTTTCTGTTTTAATGTTTAGATCTGTAATCCACTTTGACTTTAATTTAGTGCATAGTGATAGAGCTGGGTCAAGTTTTAGTTTTTGGCATGTAGAAAGCTAAGTTTTCCAGCACAATTTGTTAAAGAGGCTATCTTTCTTCCAGTGAGCTTGTGTAGCCACTTTGTTGAAGATCAGATGTCTGAGTGTGTTCATAGATGCTTCTGAAACTTCTAATTTATTGCATTGATCTTCAGGTCTATTTCATTGCCAATACCATGTTTGATTTTATCACAGTGGCTTTGTAGTATAATTTCAAGTCAGGAATTGTGATGCCTCCTGCCTTGTCTTTATTGGCCAAGATTGCCTTTGCTATTCTAGGTCATTTGTGGTTCCAAATAAATTAGGAATGATTTCTCTATGTCTGGGAGGTATGTTGGTGGCAGTTTGATAGGGATTGCATTAAATCTGTACAGCAATTTTGAGAGTATGGCCATCTTCACGATGTTGGTTTGTCCTATCCAGGAGCATGGAATATCTTTCCATTTTCTGAAATCCTCCATAATCTCTTTTCTTAGGGTGTTGTAATTTTCTGTGAAAAGATCTTTGACTTCCTTGATTAAGTGAATCCCAAGGTATTTCATTTTCCGCGGTGCTATTGTGAAAGGTATTGTTTCTATAGTTTCCCTTTCAGTGTGTTTGTTATCTGTATAGAGGAATGCTATTGACTTCTGCGTATTGATTTTGTATCCTGCTATGCTACTGAATTTCCCTATCAGTTCTAGTAGTTTCTTGGT
>PVKA01025163.1:0-33361 GCA_004027165.1 Ctenomys sociabilis
ATTAGTGATTCTTGTGTGAGCACTCATCTCTGATTCTATGTGAGCAAGAGTTTAGAATGACTTATAACTCACATTTGTTCTTTTTTTTTAACACCTTGAAAGAGTTCCAAGAATGTCTGATCCCTAGTGAGCTCATAATGATAAAAGTGAAATCCAGACTGACTATTTTACAGATTTTAATATTCATGTCCTATCTACTTTCCCTAATCATAAAAAGATGATTTAATTTTCTTCAATAACAGCTTAAGTAACAGGTCACAGAGCAGAAAACTGCCATTCATTGAAGGGCTATTAGAAACTTCTAAGTTAGTTTGCAAATATGGCGGTATTATTTTTGTCAGTTATTAGAAATGAATATCATGATTTTTAAGGAAATAGTTGATAACTCCAAACTTGTAAAAAGTATTAGACCTATAATTGGTCAAATTTACGTCAAGTGACCTCACAGTGTTTTCTCAATGTATTTATTAATTTTTAGATAAAATTTTAGGTAAGAGTAATTTGTATAATGAAATCTGTCTTTAATGGATATATTATCTTTTAAAATTTGCATGGTGTTTAAGATTCATAGTTTGAATACAACACTTTAGTAAATTGTAAATACTGAATTATCAATTACTCTCAGTCTCATCTAAATTTTCCATTTATGGGTTTGAACATAAGCTTGAAATCAGTCTCAGTAATCGCTCATACTCTGTCTTATCTTTAATTGGATTGTGTGTTTCTTTGTGGTTTATCTTCACTTTCTTTAGTTTTAAAGATGCTCTTTTCTGTCTTCTTTGTTTTTTGCATCCTAATTTTGACATCCATACTCAATCTCTGTCTCTACCTCTCTATCCTCCATGGGGCTCTAATTTTCATTGTTTGGAAAGTTCTCAGATTTCATTAGATTTCAATAGATTTCTGCCTTATAATTCTCTGTCTTTCAATCCAGGGACCATTTGACTGGAATTTTTTGGAAGTTTCCTCACAGTTCTGGAATCTCTTTCCTTTCTTAGCCCTATCCCTTGCTTTCTTCCTTATTTTCATTGATCTCTTTTATCTACCTGTCAAATTTGGGCTATTTTCTATCCTTGTACCTTCTGTTTCACTTTTTTTTTCTTTGTGTTGTCTTATCTGCCATTAGTTCCACATGTACTATACTTCTGTATCTCATACATTTTGGCTTTCATTTCTAGAAATTTGATTTAAGTTATACATAAGTTAGTTTGATACACACATATATTTTTAATCTATTGCCTAGCTTCTTCAACATATAACGTATGATTAAATGTCCTTATTTCTACTATCTTTGTCAAATTCTGGGTGAGGTTTGAGTTTTATCCTCATTATGGGCTGTATTTTTCTACTTTTTTGTGTATTGAGTACAGTATCTACATGGTCTCACTGCACAGATCGGACTTGCAATGATCCTCCTGTTTGCCGGCTCCCAAGCCCTGGGATTATAGGCGCGTACCACCACACCCAGGCTCAAATTGAACTGCTAGACACTGTGGATTCCAGATGCTGATCATTTTTACTTCCACTGTAATATTCATGAGGATTGTTTTGCGATTCAGTGAAGTTGCTTGGAAGCAGTGTGACCCAACTTGGATCCAGTTTTTTAAAGATTTGTCAGGCAATACCAATGCATCACTTATTCCACATTGGGTCTTTCCCCATTAGTAAAGCAGGTATTTCATAGTAATCTAGGTATTATCTTGCGAATTATAGAGCTTCATCTCTCATTGCTGACCTCTGCAGGTGTTCAGGCCTCCAACATTTCTTCAGTGCTCAGTCCTCTGAGTCTCTTCTGCAGCTGTCTCTTGTTCGTTCTCAGGAGCCTTCTCGCTGGTGCAGCTGGCGTAAATACTTCATCATTTGATTTTACTGAGTTTTCATAGATGTCTCATCAACTCTGGGAGATGGCTGGGACCTGACTGAGTTCTGCTTCCTTGAGCTATAATGTAGCAATTTCTCCAGATTATTTTGGGAGATCGTAGAGCTTGCTTCATTTGTGTGTCATCTTCCATGGTCTGATGCCTTTTGCTGCAAGTGAAGAGTCATTCTTTGATTCATTTGTAAGGTGTTTTTGGTGGCGAGATAAATTTAGCCTTTGTTATTTCATCTTGGCCAGAAGTAAAAGTGTCTAAATACAGTGATGAGAATATATAATATGGTTAAGTCA
Source organism: Ctenomys sociabilis (assembly GCA_004027165.1). Taxonomy (NCBI): domain Eukaryota; kingdom Metazoa; phylum Chordata; class Mammalia; order Rodentia; family Ctenomyidae; genus Ctenomys; species Ctenomys sociabilis. Next base: position 2,168 of record PVKA01025163.1, read on the forward strand.
TCCACGTGTATTTCACAGTAGGTTTGAAATACCTTGTTTTAAAAACAAAATTATCATTGAGGTAGTTTTAAGTTCTCATGTAGTATCATATATCACTATGTTCCAAAGAGTTTTGTTTCAAAAATAAATATATTTTTATATACAGAACACATACTTATTATTCAATATTACATCTTAGAGAGTGTAAATTGAATTGTGCATTCTTATATGTAAGTGATAATCATATTGCATTACATCCATTTTGTTTAATTTTAAAATAGAAAGCTTAAAATAGTAATAATTTGGATCTAGTAATACACTGTTCCATGCTATACTTTGGGGAAAAATTAATAAAAGATAAAATGTTACATAAATAATTCTTTATATTATTAGCTAAAATTTAGAAATGTTTATTTATAGAGAAATAATACTTCCACATGATAATAATCACTGAAAGTATTTATGGAAAATGTATTCAAAAGAAAAGATTTATATTACATCATAAATTGAAATAGCTTATTTGTATATAGAGCTTGTTATTAAACATGAGATATGAATGTATACTTTTTAAGTCTCAACTATAAAAGTACATGTATTATTGCATGTCATATAAATACACGGCATACTGAAACCACTTTTGACTTCAGGCACTGTGTGATTAATGCACAGAGGAGGAGTTTTCTGGTTGAGTAGTAAGGTGTTTCACAAAAAGAATAGAGTAATAGATCCAATAAGTAGCTAATGAATGATGTTTGACAGTGAAATCATAGATTGTAGCATAGTGGCATATTTGATATTAATTGCCATTTATATGTGTGCATTTTTTGAGCAAGAGAAAGTCCTTGGGTATTTTAGAGTCCTAATGATGTTATGTCATTTTATGACCTCCTTATTTGGCTCTAGAAACATTACATAATTTTGCTAACTTTTTTTCTATTTATATGTACCTAAGTAATTTAACTTCTATCATTTTTTATTTAAAAGCCACATTATTGTTTAAGTTTATGAATATTTAAATTATAAGCTGTTAAATTCCTTTCCCTATTTTGTGATCTGCTGTTGTTGAAAGTGTCTATGATATGGTCATGGAATTTGAGTAGTGGAAATGTGTATTAAACTTATCTTAAATGTGATCCACTGGTTAATAGACCTCCTAATATTTAGTTACTTTCATTTTTCATAGAAGTTGCAACTTAAATCGTATTTCTTTTTCATGGCTTTTTTCCCATTATTTTTTTCAAAATATATCAGTAAATAACTGTCTTTTAGGTTATGAGTGAAAAGCAACTTTAGGATTGTTCAGAATATAATGTGGTCTGTATCATTTCATACGTGTGTGTGTGTGTGTGTGTGTGTGTGTGTGTGTTGGCATAAACTTCATAAACAATGGAAGTTTTAAATAGAAACCCATTACAATAACATAAAGCCACACCCTTGCTAGGGTGCATGGATGTGGCGGAGGGAGGCCAATAAGCCTCCTGCAGTGGGGAGCCTGCCATGGCGCTGAGCACCTTTCTTCAGATCAGTGCTGGGTTTGTTGAACACTAACAGAGTAAAGAAACCTTACAAAAGTTGAGTCTGGCCCGAAAATGATGGACCCTGAATGCCAGAAGACAGAGAAATGTCCCCGGAGGCAAAGGAAGGAGCAGTTATAGGAAGCTGTGCACTGGGGTTGAGGGTTGAGTCCTGAGTTGCCTGGGAACTCTGACTTCTTGGTGTGAGGGACAAAGGGAGAAATCGAGGAACTCAGACAGGAATGGAGGTCTCTGAGCAGAAGCCACGGTAAGCCTGTCTCACAGTGGGTGGGGAAGGGTTTCCAGGACCGTGTGCGACTCTTAGCCCCTGTGTTATCTTCCTCCTGAAACTCGTGGACAGCAGTGGGCAGCATGTGGGGAGGCTGCACGCTAAATCCAGCCACTTTCTTGTCGGTCTGAAAATGGGAGCTCCTAGAATGTGCTCTCACACTGGACACATGGATTTCCTTTGATTCCTGTTAAAACGGGTCCCTGAAATATCATACAAGTAGATCAGATGATTAAATGCATTCTTAATTAATATAGTTGAAATCCTTCTGAAAAGCGGAAAACACAAGTAATTTAAAAGTAATATTTTTAAACTAAGAAGGTCTTTTGCTTGCCGTGAGATACTCATTCGGATGGGAGATACAGCAGAGGGGCTCTTGGGGGTCAATCTGAGAACACTTATTTGCTGGAGAGGCAAGGAAGCGGCTTCTTCTAGTTTGAGCACTGACTCTGAGTCTTTCATGGACCTCAAATGAAGGAGGCAGTGCAGCCACAGCAAGGAATCCATCTTCACTGCCTAGGATGCACTGCCTGAGGCTTTCTGAGGGAGTACTGTCAGAATCTTTTGGTTTTCCCATGAAAGCATTTTGTAAATAGCACTGAAAATGTCTCCGCTGAATAACCGCTGCATAGAAGGTAAAATCTGTTAACCAAGCTCCTGGTTTCATTGAGTCGTGTTCACAGTGAAATAAAACACAAACTGGGAAGTCAGTAACCATACCTCGTTTCTGAGAAAATAATGCATTTGCAAGAGGAACACTGGCTTGGAATCCCATACTACATGTAATTTGGGGCACTGTTTCCTACTCTCCTATTTCCTATACTCAGCCCACATGGAAAGCAACATGTAAGTGGGAAATACTAGCTTACTTCCAACCACTACTAGTAGTAACTGCCTCTGGGACTTTGTACTAGTCATGGAACATATATGGGCCTCGATTCAACAGAGTAAATGTTTATATGTGCAAGTGGATTTATAAAGCTGATTTTATTCTTAAAGGCATAATCCAGTAGCCAACAGCTTTCATGAGAGCTCCAAATCTGACCACACCTCTTCCCATTAATCTCAGAGGAAAGTTCTGACCTCTTTTTCAGTTTTTTAGATAAATATAATTAATAATGGATGCATAGTAAGAAAGAGGTAAAATTAAAGAACTTCAGAAGAACTTTAGTTGGTGTACAGCATCTGTCCTAATATTGAGTATGTTTATCCTTACCCTGAGCTGTTGGGATACTTTAGAACACAGCTTGTAATTAGTTTGTTTTATTTATTTAATTTTTATTTTTATTGTTTTTGTGGAACCGGCGATTGAACTTAGACCCTTCCACTTGCCAGGAAAGTGCTTATTCCACTGAGCTATCTCCCTGGCCCCAGCGTATAATTAGTTTAAAAGGCTTTTTCATTAAAATGCATTAACACAAGAGACTGTACAACAGTACTTTATTTATGCTTTAGTATTTTTTTTTTTTCACTTTCATAGGGTATAAAGTGTGACTGAACCGGGCAGAATTTGGCAGATTCTCATCATGAACCGTGCTTTTAGCAGGAAGAAAGGTGAGTATGCTCATTTTAGAGGATCTGGAAATCGAATCAATATTATTATGGAAATAAAGCACACATGATAAGAAATCACTTTTACCTATTATCCAATCAACAGCACTGAGCAATAAAATGAAATTAGTTCAATTAAAATGTACAGCAATTGCTAATTAGCTCACAATGTGTCTGTGACAATATGTTCCCCTGTAACTTTTTGTTATGTTAAGAAGTTTCAAAGAATAAAATGATCTGAAATGTAGTTCTAGCTGTACTTTATGTGGCTGTATGTTACTAAATTCTCTAGGGTTACAAAAGGTTGAATATATAAATTCCTGAGTATTTGTGTGTGTGTATGTGTGCACACCTTGTGTATTATTGAGTGATATGTAAGAATTGGTGACAGGTAGAGTCATAGCTATGAGACAAAACAAGTTCATTATTAATATTCAGGTAAGAATTTAAAGGAAATCTGGATTCAGCATATCATAATCATCAGTAAAGATGACAATGAATAGCTAGTTTAAATGATGTTTTACGAAGTGCAAGAAAACAGCCATTGGCAAAGTATGCTTTGGTTTCTTCACAGGAAAGAACTATTTCATAGTGTTGTCAATTTAAATGAATTTAAAATAATGTATAATTTTCATTCTAGAAATTTTGTGGTGGAGGCCAGAGGCTCTCCCTGTTTAACATGCTATCAGCGAATCAGGAAAGAGTACTTAAGCAATGCTGATCAGATACATAGATGTTTTATAATGCACTGGGGCCATAAATGTTATGACCAGGTAGGGTTGTAGATATATCAGTCATACAGTTAGGTCTTACTTCACACACTTATTTCATGCAGCTAGATTTACTATGACATTGTAAACCGTGCAATAAAGATCCAGAAAATCTCATCTTTAAAAATATATTGTTGTGCAATTATTGGTTTTATTGTTCTTTGGAAGATTCACTTTCCATGGTTTGTAAATTAACATGCCTCATAATGAAGTCAGGTGCTATGACCAGAGGCTTTAGTTTATCCTTCTACTGTGTGAGCAGTGGACAGCCTAGGACAGTAGCCAGAGCAGTTTTCTCTCTTCTGCTCAGCTAAGCATAGAGAATAATCTCTTTAAAAAAAAAAAGACCAAAAGAGTTAAAAGTGACACATTATACCTTTCTCAGAGGAGAAAAGCTGGGCAACTGTCAAAGCAGCAGGAAGCACAGCTGAGGATACTGGGCATGTAGTGAGATCTGCTTTTCAGAGTTTGAAGAGGCCCCATTTAGCCCTACGGTTTAGTTTTTAATAAAGGACAAACAATGCAACTTACAAGGTCATTGACTTCATGTAGGAGGAATCATTTCAGCAGAATTGTGTAAAAGTATAATGAAATTACTCAGATTACTAGCTTTCATTACTTGAGTGAGAAGCGTTTCAGACATTTGGATGTGGTGCAGAAAATTGATGTATTCAGTGGGAATTTATTTTTTATTTATTTATTTGTTATTTTGAGAAGCAAATAGCAATAAGACAGTTTAAAAGCTGATTAATAGGACAGTTTCAATAATTAATACCTTGCACATTGTTATATTTTTAGTGGCTATCTATAAGATACAGACAGGATATCCTGTCCAAACGCTATTATTACAAATCTTTCTTCCCATTGATTTAAGTGAAAGTAGGTGCACATCTATCCTAACCATATTTATATAGAGATACAGAACAGACCCTCCTTTGTAACCCCTTTTTTATTTAGTCTTTTCAGATATAGGTATTCCATTGGCATCTAGATACTATAGGTACATAAATTCAGTAAGACAATCCAACATAGTCCAGCAGTCCACAATAGTAGTAGGTTATTCACAGAAGTTGTTGACTTGAGTCTTTCAAAGCTCAACATATTAATATGGCTTTACTTTACATTCCTCGTTTTTATACTTTTCTGTTGGATAGTTAAGAGCAAAATAAAGCAAACCTATATAACAAGAAATGTATCTTTTGTATCTGATAAGGTCAGTCAAGTTCCCTCAGGATTTATTCTGTAACTCTGTACCACAGTTTGCAGATCTTTTGTCAGTGTCAGCCATGTGGATGAGTCACAGCCATTGCTTGACCAATTTGTTCTCTGTGAAAGCCTGAGAGAAAGTTTTCTCTTCAAGTGACTCTCTTTAGGCACACTCTACATCATCAATCATATTGCTCTCTGGCCTCATAATCTCCTTGATCAGACAATTTGGGACAAAACTGAGTTACATGATGTTGCAGTACAAGTTCTTCTATGTCCTGAGTCTTCACTGACCTTGAAAGTCCAGGGCCAAAATGTTGGCTGTCCTTGCAGCCCTTCTATTTCTCAAATTTTTGGTTTGCAAACTTAGATTGTTAACCCTCCAGAAGAGAAGCTTATTCTTACCCTACAACACATGAAGTTGGGGGTAACCTCACTATCTGTCTGAATATCAAACATCTTAGGCATAACATGGAACAGGTATTTTCCATCAAGAATTGATATATTAAACTTTAAGACTCTACAGAATATGGAGAATTTAAATAACATGGTTTATGATGCATTCAAGCCTATGATACTAGAAGTAAATGATTTTATTCATTTTTTCTCATTAAAGGGAAACAAAATGCAATTGTGTGGTAGATGGCTTGTTTCTGCTTTAAAGCATCAAAAACAAGACTTTTTTTTATTGTTTTGCTAGTAAAAAATATCTAGAAATCATCCTGATATATTTTCAATGAAGTAATAGTATCTCACATCAGAGCTCATTGCTTGAATCACATTATCTTTGTTTTAAAAATCAGTTCTGTGTACATGTATGACTCTTATAATTCCCTTTCCCATGCCTTTAAAATTTACACTTTATTTGATTAGCATTTATATGAAGGACTGGTTAACTACCCAGGTGACCAATGGCTGCGTGTTTGTGCCATGTGCCCACAGTAGGAGCACTATTTTGGGGGACAGTTGCAATGATTTGGTGAACCAGGAAGTAGACTCCTTAGCCATTATGTCATTCTTTTTTAATTTCCTTCACCTTGTCTTATTTCTCTAGTCTAGTTGCAAAATGCCTTTATCAAGTTTTTTGGTCAATCTGAACAACTAATTTTAAGATAGCATCATGTAACACAACAACCATTGTTGAATTCCTATTACTTTGTTAGGTGAAATCTTGTATCATTTCTAAAGCTGTTTTTTTTTTCTCTTTCACTATTTTTTATTCTTGAAAAATAATTTATTGGTCAATATTTTGCTTTAAGCCCAACTAGAACTGATATGTGAAGTTCTGCAGATGCCCAGCAGTTCTGATATTCATCTGTTAAACTGAGAATTCTTAGAGCCCTTGTTCCTTTTTTAACCAATAGCATTATTTTATTGATTTTAGTGACTTAAATTTTATGGAAACATTCATATATTGTAACAATCGAGAGCCTTAAATGAATACATAATTCAAGCACTATTTCCTTCTACAGCTATTGTGTAGTATTCTAAACAAAGTAAAATGGTCTTCTGTCAGAAAACGTTATATGTTACTTTATGGAGACTAAGTGTTCTGGATCTTCACATGCAGTCCTACTAAGTGCCTCAAAAGCCTGAGGACGTGCGGTTATCGCCTTAAATGTAGTTGCTTCGGTTTTTTTCTGGAAATTAAGATCTGTGAAGTAGTATTATGGTATTCTTTGATCTAATAAGCCAGGTTCTAATTATTTCTTTGCAAATGTTTTAATGGTTGTGTAGTTCTCAGTAATTATGGAAAATACAGAAAAAAGTGAATTTGCATTTTGAGCTATTTTGAAGAGCTCCTTCATGGTTAGTCTAACACTATAATCATAAATAGAATCTGAATGATTTGTTCTACAGATTATGTGAGCATTCTCTCTAAACTTAGAAAATCCCTTATTTATTTATTTATTTATTTATTTATTTATTTTTGGCTGAACTGGGGATTGAACTCAGGCCTTTGTGCTTGCCAGGGAAGCACTTTCTCCACTGAGCCATCTCCCCAGCCCCCCTTATCTATTTATTATCTCAAAATAAAAAAATAGTGAAAAGCATAAAAACAGCATGTGAATAAGTATAGTTGACTAACTCTGAATTATATTCCATATTACTATCACTTGACATATTGATAGGTAACTATAATCTTAATGCATATTTTATTCTTTAACTAACTATTTAAGAATCATTTTCTTTTTTATGAAAAGTGTCCCAAACACATCATTTCATAGAACCAAGTAGTCAAAGTAGGTGCTTTTATTACGTTTTGGTGACAATAAATAATGACATCACTGTTTCATTCCTGAGGAGCTTTTCATTAATTATATCTCAAAACCCTAAATTTATTGATCAGCAGTCACAGTAGCTTGACATTTATAAAGTGAAATGTTAGCATTTCCTCTCAAGCGAGCATTCAATATTGACTTACTGACTTTCAAGGAAATGGAAGACAGTGTGCTTGTATTCTTGTTTCTGTGCCTGTTTTGTTTATCTGATTGTCTCTGTGGGCACACTGAGTCACTGTTTTCTTCTCTAGATCTGACTGCATTGTTGTGAGGCACCAGAAGTTTTACCCTGTGACTTTTTTCATTTACCAAAGTATAAATTCAGATGATGGGAAGGATTTGTACTGGAAATCCTTCAGGTGTATGAAGACTGTTCCCTCTAACAGATGTTATTTAATGCACAGCCCTAGAACATTTGCATTTAGTGTTCTGTGATTGCCTATTTGTATTATTGTAGCAACTGCAGCTTACCCGCTGGTAATTTAATACTGTGTTTATTTTGGTCTGTCATCAGAAACCACTAGGTACACCTATCCTCTTTCTAGGTCACCGCAATATGAAACTACAGCAGAAGCAATATCACCAGTTTTCAAATAATAGGGGCTTACAGAGGAAACACATTGTCTATATGCCTTAGAACTGGTATAAACCATCATATTCTGATGTTAGTCAGACTTTATCTCTTCCCCAGAAATGTTGCATATTTAGGAAAGAAGATATGAGAATTGAGCAAAGGAGAAAAAAGTGAAATTGGATCTCTTTTTAAACTTACTGAAGGCTAATGCTGAGTATTTTTATTGTTTTAGTGTACCATATTGTGACCTACTGTTTCAGCTCTAAGAACAGATTATTCTTGAACAAATAATATCATCATCGCCAGCAGTCATAAATGTTATAATCAAGATGGAAAATCATAGAAATCTTCAGCATTTAATGTAGCTCTTGAGGTTCCTAGAGGGAGGATGGTGGAGGGTAAAGAAAGGAGGAGTCAGGATACAGAAGGCTGAGCTCAGGTGGAGTTCTCCTCCTGATGGGCAAAAGGAACTGCCCAACAGCTGCAGTGCATTTATTTATACAATCAGGAGGAGACTGATAGCAGGTGAAGCCCCTCTCCTGCCAGGAGGAAACACCTGCCTAGCAAGCTGCTGGTCTGACTCACCTCAGGTGCTCCATGGTCTTGGGGCTGGCCTTGCTCCTGCCTTGTAGGTGTGATCAATCTCTAGCTCAGCTGCACCCCTCAGGGAGACGCTTTACTCCACTGAGCTATCCCCTCAGCTTCAGCTGCACCCCTCAGAAATCAAATTTTATCCAGAGGTAAAAATCCATGCAAATAATAATTTAATTAAGAAACAAAAAATTCCCTCATGAAATAGTGTCAATATAGAGGTAAAGTTCAAAAGTTGATGAGAATATAAATAAAGAAAATATGAAAACAAAAATACAAATCATATACAGTCATGTTTTAAGATCTATACACTGGGGGTACATTTATTTCTATTTTATTATATTTATCTAAGAAACTTTTCTGATAATTCATTTAAGATTATTTATTTTCAAAATAGAATAAAATTTATTCATTTTCAGAATTCCTCAGAGTAGGCCTTCAGTCAGTGTTTCTCTAAGTTTAGAATAAAGATTCCCCTAAAGTTATATTGATTTCTTAATGAACATAGATTTTTTTTCAGGTTTCATACAAATACAATTTTTTAATGTAACTTTCGCATTTAGAACACTGAAATCTTGATGCTAAAAATAATTACAATGAGCAAAAAGTACTTCTTTGTTATGTGAACTAAGAAAAAGAACGTGTAATCAATGAGGGCATGAAATGAAAGCAGAAAGGTAGGTCCCTAATTGTGTAACGGGTATTATTCACAGTTCACTGGTGTTGGTACTTTTATATATTCTTTAAAACTTCTGCATCATTTGCATTATTTAAAAAAGTTTTTGTAGAAGATGAGGAACTTTTATACCAAAAAGGACTTCTGTATCAATGTCCAGTTATATTGTTCATGTACCTGACTACAAGTATTCGGGTGCTGCTCTTCTTTAATGTAGCAGACTGTCAGAACTGGAAATGCACCCACCCATCCCAGTGCCCCCACAAGTGCTAATCATGCTGACAGCATACTCACCTGGAATTTAATGTTGTGTCTTCTTTGTTGCAGACAAAACGTGGATGCATACACCTGAGGCTTTATCAAAACATTACATTCCTTATAATGCGAAGGTAAAAAAGAGTTCATATGGTAATAATTTTGTTATGTTGTATTATTGCCAATGAGGGGTGGTTGTCTTAGATTGCTTAAGCACTGGCATTCTTTTTGGTGAGAGCTGAAAAAGAAAAAATCTATGGGAGTGAAATCATTGAAGTTTTCTCTTCAAATAAACTATTTCTTTAAAATTTTTTTTCTTTTGAAATTTCTTTTTAAGCTGTACATTACCTTTTCAAGCTTGCATTACCTTTTCAAGTAATTTTGGCTGTTGTTCAGATTTTTTGTAATATCATTTCCTGCTCAAAATTGGACAGCTAACTCATTTGCACCCTTTAAAAACATGCTAATGTTGCAGTATAGACTAAAACTAAAAATTAACACAGATATGTGAAGAATGAGCCATAATTTTAATAAATGTAATCTTCACCCAAGAAAACAAAACCAAAACTTAAAAATGTTGAAAAACAGTAAAAAGTGCATTTTTGTTATTCATTTGTTCAAATTATCATATGCTAACCAAGAAGCAAAAACATTATACCCATGTACTCATTTGTAAATTTTTTTATTTTTAAAATTTAATTTTGAAGAATATCAAATGCTTTTAAAAATTGATATATTGGTGTTGGAAATGAGTGATTATAATTTACACACTGGACATTAAAGAAAGGTGCTATTTTTGTGGTTAGGTAGAATCAAACCTCAAAGGTTTTTAGAGAAATCTGGGTCAAAATTTGAAAGAAATAAAAGTGAGTCAAAAAGTTGGGCTGGGGCCTAGGAGGCTGGTCAGATGTAAGCAGCTAAGCTGTCAGGGCCACTCGGGAAGCACAGAGTTGCACTGTTTTTACAAGGTAATGTACAGGTTTATGGATTAGTAAACTATACATTGGGTTATAGTAAGATTAGCTGTAGGAATTGTTTCAGGAAAATTTGTAAAATATTTATTGAGCAGAAAATCACAGGTGTTTTTCAGGGCAGATGTATGACTGAAGAAGCAAGAAAAGCGGCTTAGTGGAAGGAATTCTTCCAGAGCTCGTGCTAGCAGTAAAATCTGTAGAAGGCAGCAAATGTGTATGTTTTTTCTCGCTGACTTATAGCAAAGAAAATGCTTTAAAATATCTTCTCAGTAAAGTGAATATTCTTGAATTTATTGCAGCATTTTTAACTTTTCTTTTAAAGTTAACATGAAGATTGACTGGTATGATTCACTGTAAAAACCTTATTTAACTATACCAAGTTCATATTATCTTTCTTCTCTAAATATTTTTCATAATAACTATCAACAAACAAATATTTACAAAAAAATTTACACTAGAAATACAGCGCTATAAATTACATGATTTGATAGTCATAATGGAATTATATACTTCAAATGAAAACACCAAATATTTATTTTTGTATAGTTGCATTGTCTCTTCTTGAAAGTTTGCTTTATAAAGGATTAAAAGATTATATTATAATTAGAAAGAACTTAACTGTTAATTCTGATGGTCAATGTGGCAATAGAGACTCCTTTTCCTGTGTGCACAAGTGGTTCATGCTTAGTCAAGGTGCATAATTGTGAAGTACTCTACTCTAGCTAGAAGGGTACAGAAACACCTTTCTACATGGGGTCAGCAAAGTGTGCAAGGACAGCCCGGTTCTGTCCATGTTAATATATCCTCACGTGTGATAATATGGATCATGTGTGTGACAAATAGGAAACTTTTTTTTTTTTTTTTTGGCAGAACTGGGGATTGAACTCAGGCCCTTGTGCTTGCCAGGGAAACACTTTTCCCACTGAGCCATCTCCCTGGCCCGGAAACAATTTTAAGAGAATTTAAAAAAATTCTTTGTTAGGACCAGCCAAATAACTCAACAAGTTAAAGTTCCTGCAAGCAGGCACAGAGGTAGGTGTTCTATCCCTGGGCCTGCTATGCCGGCCCTGCCCACAGGGTGCTCTGAGGTGGCAATTAAGACTGGGTGTGGTGGCGTGCACCTGTACTCCCAGCTCTTGAGAGGCTGTAAACAGGAGGTTCACTATGAATGCAATCTAGTAGTGAGACCCTGAACACCCTTTAGACCCTTCCCTAAAATACAAAAAATAAAAATAAAAAAAAAATCCTTTCCTTTGTGGTGCTTTATAGGTTGACATTTAACACAATTATTTTGAAGATTTTCTGTGTTTCTTTGTAGAGTGTATTTTATTTGAAATTCAAGTACATGTCCACAGGAAATAGCTTAGCACAACAACATATGAACTGTAAAACTAGAACATCTTGTCTTGCATCCGGGGCCCTAATACTTTTTTGCTGTGTGTCTTTGAGAAAATTACTTACCATTCTTTATGTATGATTGTTCAGCCATATTTGGGGATAATGATAGTAATTTCTCACTGAAGTTGTCGTAGATGTCACAAAGATAAGTTTTTAGAACAATATCTGAAACAAATTAATGGCTCAGTAAATCTTAACAATCATTAAGGTAGCTTCTGATAATTTACCAAAGCGCTTTTCTTATAGCAGATGTTCAATACATGTTTTGACTATTTTACGCTGAATGTTATTTCTAACATAATAACAAATGCATTACATTTCACTGAGTCCAAATATATCGCAAGTACCATAGTGGTGGGCTTTAACATTGCTTCAGTATTTTCCATAACTCAGAGCACGATTTGTCCATTTTTACAAAGTTAATGAAGGTAGAGCTGAACTAAAACTTTAAGGTCTGCTTGACCTCAAAGCTTTGCCATTTCTTTTTTCAGAACCCTATATGTAGTAACGCATAAGCATTCATCCATGAACTGGCTGCTTTGTAGCAGGTAGCATTGCTGGGACTCCGCTGCAAGCTGACATTTTAGAGCTTTATGGCACACTGTGTACAGTTTTTATAGCTTATTACCATAAGAAATATCATAAAATTAATATAAAAGTCACAGCATGTTCTGTGCCATTCCACACGTACAGATGTAGAGTCCTAGAATCCTGAGTCATCATCATTGTATGAATGTGGAGGTAAAGCAGGATCTCCAAGGGACACGTCAGGGGTAGGGTGACTGCTCTGCACCTAGAGGTGCAGGGGCAGAGTGATGGCACTGGTTCAGGAAAACATAAGGCACCAAACAAACAATGTGGCAAAGCATTGTGATTACTGAGGGTAGTGAAGTACTTTATCAGCCAAAGCTCCACTCAAGAAATAGAACTCATATGATGTATACGTACGTACACACACACACACACACACACACACTCGTTCATTGTTTGCCAAGTATCACGTCATTTGATTGTGGGAAAACCTGCCATCAGGAAGCCCAGAATAGGGCCCCTTGCCAGGATCTGGTCCTGCAGTCCACAGCCACAATGTCTTCTCCCTAGGGAAACCCACCAGTCATGGCTCTTTTTATAGCCTGTTTCTAATTGCATGACTCAGACTTACCCATATTATCCAGAAAATTCTTTCCATAGATCACCTGATTAAATGTGACAGATGTACCTACAAAATAACTTCAGTGTAACACCTTACAATTTGATTGAATAACTGCTAAGTTGATGCATAAAACTTCTAATTAGAGATAGTAGAGATGGACAGGACTAAAGATGTAGATTGAGGGTGGCAGAAGAAATAGTTCAGGCTGTGAGCTCATCAAACAGGGGTTGAGGCAAATCCACAGCTCAGGGTCATTAGTTTGTGGTTTTTGGCCACTCGTTTGTCTTTAATGTTCAATGACAGCATACAAACCAGTTCACTGAGCATCTTTCTTATCAACCCGGTACTCTGTAATAGGGCTTTTGAACTGTAAGTTAAAACTGATGGGACTAGGGAGACACCACAGAGCCATAAATGCCTGCCTGGCAAGCACAAGGTCCTGAGTTCGATCCCCAGTACTGCAAAAACATAAAATAAATCAAAAAACTGATGGTAAAAAAAAAAATTGGGTTATAAAAATCAATGTAGTGTGTTTTCAGAGTCATTATGTAAACATGAAAATATAATAAAGAGAAAAACACTGTGTTTTCAGAACATACATGCTATGTATCAAATTGCTCCATAAGACTGTGGTTCAGTGTTGAAAGAATTAGAAATCTGCTAACTTTAAATTGTGTCCTGCCTTTAAATAGTACCAAAGGTTTCATTAATTGAACTCAAATAACTCGGGGAGTAGAGCTGCTGGTGGGAAGTTAATCTGTTTAATAGCAGAAGATTTATGCATAAGTTCAACCATGTAGCCTTACTGGATATAAGATCTGACAGTGATTTCTGTAACATGCATATAAACTTGGCCAGCATGACAGAAAGATACGGCAAAAGGTGAGTGAAATCTTATTCATTCATACAAATCTGCTGGAGTTGAGCAGCTGCTCTACATAAGGTCCTGATCTAGGTGGTGGGTAATGATTGCACCACAAGATAGTGTCACTTCCTGGGGCAGACACTCGGTCAACAAAGTAGTTCTTGAGAGATCCCAATAAGAAAATAATGGATACGTTTTCATCTATTAGTACAGAATTAATGCTATTTACATAGTATAAGTTATATATTATGTATATTGGCATATGTGATGTAATCTTAGTGCAATATTTTGGATAATAACTACTGTGGAGGAAAGAACAGCAGGTTAGCAGAATACTGGAGCTGACTTCAGTGGGAAACAAGGAACTGATTTACTGTGGAAGATGTTGAAGGGCGTGTGACTAAAGGAGGCGGGAGGGAAAAGACGTGAGAGGCAGGGCAGGTGGCGCCCCTGCTGCCCGCAGACGGCCAGCAGGGCCTGAAGAGGTGCCTGGGGTGCTGCCTGCTCCCGGACAGAGGCGGACTCTGGCCAGGTGGCTCATGCAGACTAGAGCAAGGCATCAGTAGACTTGGAGCATTTTTTAAAAGCAACAAGATCTGAGACAAACTTTTTTTTTTTTTTTTTAACAGAAATTGGCTCTAAGGAGTAAAAAGTATAGAGTATTAAGGCCAGACAGGAAAAGTGATGGGAGGAACTGGAGCAGAAAAGTGAGTCTGGATACACTTTGAAAATAAATGTGACAAGATCTTTAGGTGGCTTCTGTATGAGTCTCCTGTTGTAGCTTTAATTAGAACATTAAAACAGAAAAAAACAATCCACTATTATTAAGGGAGGCTGTAGTATTTTCATGTCTCTCCAGATTTGTTGAACATACCAAATTCTTTTCCTGTTAAGGTCAAAAGGTGTCAAACTTTGAATTTGGTTATTTTATTATTCTGTTAGTGTAACATAGGCATTTTCTAGAGGAAAACTGGGGCAAATGTTTCATGTGGAACAATCATTACATGGTTCCTTGTAAAATGTATAACTTTCCCCAAAGGGCTGATATAGTAGTCATATGTCTGCACGTATGTGAAAGAGGGAGATTTATGAGAACTAAGAATCTGGCTAAGAAGTAGTTCAGTAGTAGAACACTAGCATACTGGAAGTTCAGCCCCCATCCACTGTATGCATCTATAACTGCATATACATAAATACATCTATACAAAAGCATCTGTGTATATATATATATATATATATATATATATATATATATATGTATTTGCAAAGGAAATATCACATTGTTTTACACTATGTAGTGGTAAAAAAGTCCGCATTCCTGACTACTTATTTAGTATGTGATAAATTTCATAACTTATCAAATCCAAAACAAATAGGAATGTGCACCTTGATCTCAATAATTTAAAATTTCTCCTTAAAGAGAAAAGAGTTATGTGACTCACAGAGTTTTGCAGGAAAAAATCACATCGATAATGAGCAATAGGATAAAGCATGGATGTCAAAGAATGGTCTGCATTCTTGCTGCAATGTCGTGCTTTCTAGAGGCGGCAGAGTGGCCTGAGTGAAATAGATATTTGCCCCTAGGGATGTTTGCTAAGAGGGAAGCTTGGGGGCTGCAGTGGGTTTGTGGTTTGTAGGCAGGCTTTCTCAGCCTTCAATGTTTTCATAACTCATAAACCCTTTTTATAATTAGTTAATTTTATTGGTACATTTTACATATAAATAATGATTCCATTCATCCCAGGGAATTTGTACTGCACGTGATGCATCTTCATTTTTTCCCTTTCCTCAGTTTCCATCCCTCCTTTTAACCCTCCTCCTCTTCTTATTTATAAAAGCTTTCTTTCCATTATTTTCTTTTATTCTTTTCCCTTTTGCCCTTTCCCCATCCTCCTTCCTAGTTCCCTTTCCATTTCTATGTTTTCTTTTTATTTCACAATATTTATTATATATTTTGATCCTTTTATAAACTCTCAGTTTCTCATGCCAGAGAAATGGTCTCAGACTCCATCCATTTACCTAGATAAGAGTAGTCCTTCATCCTATTGAAAATAGTTTTTGTGATTGGCAGTTGGGCTTTTTCCAGTATTTAGCTATTATAAGCTGTGCTACTGCAAATGTGTGTGCATATAGGGTTTGATGCTTTTAATTCTATCAAGATGATACCAAGAAAGAGCATAGTTGGGTTAAATGGAATCCCTCTAGTTTTAGATTTCTGGGACTTTCCACACCAATGTCCAGCTGTTGCACCAGCCTAAACTTCTACAAACAGAGGAGAAGGATTCCTTTCCCCCTCAAATCCCCTCCAGCATTTGTTATACTGACTAATTTCTTGATATTAGCTGTTCTTTCTGGAGTGAGATGGAATCTTGACTTTGTTTTAATTTCCATCTCTCTGATCACCAGGACAGTGAACATTTTTTTCATATATTTATTTAACAGTCCTATGTCTTCATCTGAGAGCATCTATTCATTTCAGATGCTCAGTTTTAGATTCAATATTTAAATTGTGGGTTCTGATTTTTTTAGCTCCTTGTATATTATACATACCAGTCCTTTTTCTGAAGAACTTCTGGCAAAAATGTTGCCAATTCTTTACTCTGTAGGTGATGTCTCTTGCTATCCTGTTTGCTGTGCAAAAACATTTTAGTAAGATGAGATCCCAGTTGTTGATTCTTTAGTATTTCACAAGTGATTAGGATTTTACTCATAGAATCTTCTCCTACACCTGTATCTTAAAGAGTTCTACTTAATCTATGGGCCAGAGAGATAGCTCAGTGGTCTAAGTGCCTGCCTCTGAAGCACAAGGAGCCAGAGTTCAATCCCAGGTACCGCACAGTGCTGGTCCCAACCAGGGTGTGCCATGCTTGCCACTAAAACTGGGTCCACTGAAACCAAGTAGTTCTCACCTGTAATCCCGGTGCTGGGGAGACTGAGACAGAAGGATCATGATGAGTCTGAGCTGCATAGAGAGACTTTGTACCAAATGAAAAAATTAATAAATAAAATGAAGTTGTAGTTATCCTATTTTCAGCAGACTTAGTATTTGTTTTAATATTTAGATCCTTGATATATTTTTATTTTTATTTTATTTTATTTTAGTGCATTGTCGGACATAAAAGTCTAGCTTGAGTTGACACTAATGCTCAAATCACATGGAGAGAAAATGTTCTCTTACCCTTTCACAGAGAGCAAATTGGTCAGGCAATGGCCATGACTCATCCACATGGCTGACACTGACAAAGGATCTACAATCTGCGGTATAGGGTTTCAGGGTAAATCCTGAGGGCATTTGACTGACCTTGTCAAATGCAAAATTTACATTTCTTGTTATATAGGTCTTGCTTTATCTTCATCTTAACCATCCAGCAGAAAAGTATTAAAGTGAGGTATAAAAAGTAAAGCCATATTAATAGGCTGAGCTATAAAAGGCTCAAGTCAACAACTTCTGACATTGCCCATCCTATGGATAATCTAATACTATTATGGACTACTGGACTAGATTGGAATATTTTGCTGAATTCATGCACCTACAATATTTAAATGAAATAGAATACCCATCTGACAAACTAAACAAAAAAGATACAAATGATCTGTATATCCTAAATATAATAGATACTCAGCTACATTCTCTTAATTCAGTGAATAAAAAAGATTCTTGCTAATAGTGTTTGTGGGCAGGATATCATGTCTGCATCTTGTACAATGAATAACCACTAAGGCAACAATATACACTGTATTTATTATTGAAACTGCCCACTGCTCTTTGTGCTGCTCTCTCACCCTGTTGGGCTTTCAGACCCCTCAAGCCATCCAGCAGACATGTTGGTCTTCAGCCCCAAGCCCTCCAACTACCTGGAAGGGCAGATACCATTCAAGAAGTTCGAGCGGCATAGAGAAGAACGGAAGACGCGGGAGAAGAAGAGTCTTCAGGAAGAAGGAAAAGCACTAGCTGAGGAGCACCAGGGGAGGCTGAGCTGCCATCCTCATTGATAACTGGCTCTGCCAGATCCCACCTCGGGGAGGCCAGTGAAGGAGAAACTTCAGTTGGGGCTGGCCTCCCAGCAGACTGCCCAGAGCGCAGAGGGGGCACACAGGTGAAGCCAACATCAGGTTTGTGCAAGGCAAGCAAGGAGAGGCCATCCAGCTGTGCGTGGACATCATCCGGCAAGCTCCTCTGGTTTATGAACCATTTTCTACGCTTGCCCTGATATCAGAGGACCAAGGCGACATGGAGGAGCCCTTGAGGTTGGCATTCATTGCTGCACACTTAAACCCCAGCGACACTGAAGAATGGGTTAGACTGGCAGAGATGTCCCTGGAGCAAGACAACATTAAGCAGGCTAATTTTTGCTATACACAAGCTCTAAAGTATGAACCTACCAATATCCATTTTCTGTGGGAGTGGTCAAGTCTGTGTGAACAGATGGGTGATCATAAAATGACAATGGATGGGTACAGGTGCATCCTAAACCTACTGCCTGCGTCTGAAAGGGAGATCTTTATGCAGCTGGCTAGAGACAAGGACAAAGGATACCCGGAAGCCAGTGAGGATGCTTCGGCCATTAGTATGATTGAAGAGGCTTTCTCCAAACCCCAGACCCAGGGCTCTATGGAAGGTGTCGGCCTCACCGCTGATGAAAAAGCTTTGCAGGTAACTGTGGAACTTTCCAAAGTCGTACTAAATGAAGATGCTTCAGAAGAAGATGAAGCTGCTCCCTTAGAAGGGGGGAAGAAAGGTGTCCTTTGGATGGGAACCTGTCCTTAGCGCATTCTCATTCAGAGTGTGGCTGTTGGATTGGTTGTTCATGCTGGTAAAGGGACTGACCCCAAGAAGTAGCCTCTCTTCTGAGGGCTTTTGTGTCCCTGTTTTGGTGAGAATTGTTTATAATTCTCACAACAAATGTCTGCACAACAAATGTCTAACTAATCTGTTTTGAAACTGTCTCATTATTATTTGTTTCTCAATGAAATTATAAAAACAAAAAAAAAAGGATCTAATACTCCACTAAAAGATGTGGAAAACTAGTGTTTCCATTGTGATTTATTACATAGCCTAGGTTTCTTCCACTGAAGGTATTTGGCTCCTTGGCTAAAGATAAGGTGGCCGAGTATGTTTGAAATGGTTCTGATTCTTCTAATCTGTTCCATTTATCCTTGGGTATGCTTTTATTATTATTTTTTAAATCACTGTAACTCTGGTGTAATTTCAAGTCAGAGATTGTGTTTTCTCCTGGATGCTTTTGTTACTCAGAATTGGTTTGGCTATTCTTGGTCTCTTTTGGCTCCAAATGAATTTTAAGATTGTTGTATCTAATTAGGTGAGTTATGCTATTAGTCAGTATTTTCACTGGGATTGTATTCAATTTGTTTAACAGGAAGTATGACCATTTTCACCGTATTGATTCTTCTTTCGTTTTGTGAGATCCTCTTTGCTCTTTTTCAAAGTACTGTAGTTTTCAATTTAAAGTTCTTTAATTGGATTGATTGCTAAGTATTTCATTTTTTGTGCCACTGTGAAGTTTGTGGCTTCCTTGGTTCCCTGTTGGTGAGTTTGTTGTTAGTGTTAGTTTGTTGTTAGTGATTTTTAAGTGTTGGTTTTGTATCCTGTAATACTACTAAATTTTGTTGTAAAATCTAGAAGTCTTGCTGTAGTGTTTTGGGTCTTCTATGTAAAGTATCATGTCATTGCAAATAATGACAATTTTACTTCTTCCTTTTCTGTTTTTATTTTTTTTATTTCGTTCTCTTGTCTAATTGCTCTGGTTAATACTAGTTCCATAAATGCATGAATAGAACTGATAATAGTCAATATCTTTGTCTTTTTCTGATTTTTAGAATAAAAGCTTTCAGATTTGGACAATTCAGTTTGATGTTCCTTGTTGGTTTGTCAATAGATACCTTTCATCCGGTGGAGATAAAGATCATCATTCCAATTTTTTCAGGGTTTTTTCTTTTTTTTTTTTAACATGAATGATGGTTGAACTTCATCAAATACTTTTCTTGCACTTATAGAGATAATCATGTCATTTTTCTCTCTGGCTCTTTTGATGTGTTATAATACATTCATAGACTTGTGTATGTTGAACCCTCCCTATATTCTTAGGATGAATCCTGTTTGGTCATGGCATATAATCTTCTTGATGATTTGCTGCCTTCTGCTTGTTAATATCCTACTGAGGACGTTAGGGAAATTGACCTGTAATTCTCTTTTGGGTTGGGTTCTTCTCTGGTTTTGCCATCAAGAATGCATACTTCCAGGAATGACTTGGGAATATTGCTTCCCTTTTAATTTCATTAAAGAGTTTGAGAAGTAGCGGCATTAGGTCTTCTCTAATTTATTGTAGAATTCAGCACTGTGCCCCACAAGGAACACTTAACAAGTCCACTGCTATTATGCAATTCTAGAGACGTACATTTGTTTGATCTTGCTACAGTGACTACAACTATCATTTTTACTCGAACTATATAGGATCAAATTTCCCCTCCTTCTACTAATATCCAAATTACATCCTTTTCTCAAAGCTAGGAAAATGAGGGCAATGCATATATAATGTAAGTGTGTGTGTGTTGTATACACAGTATATAAGCACTCCAACAAGTACATTCTAACAACTGTTCATGTTACATTTACATTGTACTAGGTATTGTAGATGATCTACAGATTATTTAAAATATACAGGAGGATGTGTGGTGTGTGTTTTATGTGATATTATGCCATTTTATGTAAAGGATATCAATATCTGCGTATCTGGGTGTCCAGGGGACCTGAAATCAGTATCTTGTGGATACCAAGGGATAACTGTGTCAATTAGAAGGAAATAGAGGCAAGTTGCCTCCAGATTCTCTCCTGATTTTATTATTTTATTTTTGGTATAGTTAAATAAGGTCATAAAAATTCTAGACATGAAATCTCTTCTATAAACCAAGTTCCTCACTCACTCTGCTCTTACGTGTTCAGGGACATTTTATAGGAAATAATTTTGCATCCCTGAGAAAATGTGCACACAAATGCATATATTTTAACTCAAACTAAAGTTACTTTTGTTTTTCTTTGAATGTTTTGAGCTATGAGAAACTCCATCTCCAGAGAAGTTTTGCATATTTTTACATAAAAGAATAATCTCGTGTGTGCCCATATTTTTAGCTTCCAGAAAACTGTTTATCATTTTCTTTTTTTTCTTTCAACTGAAAGTAAGTGGTCTTCTGATCTTTTGAAATTATATTTCAATGAGTTAAAGCACACCCCAGGGTCAGCCTCTGTGTCAGGCGGCATCAGATTTGTCATAGCGGAGCTGTTGAAAGAAAGCGCCTGGAGAGTTCGGATCTGCTGTAATGTACGCAATGAGATTCAAGAAATGACCTATGTCAAAGAATAGAGAACATGAGATAAAGCTTTGACCATTCAGTTGTTTACATGATTAGATCTGCTGTGTTATATTTTCAAAGAATAGTAACTTTCCATCAGAAGCATAGTCTATGCTAATCATTAAAATTTAAGCTATATAAGAGGGATGAAGCTATTGAAATAAACATTGTTCAAAATCTTATCAGGGAGAAATAACTCACTTGTTAACTTTTGGAAGTGATGTCCTTATTTTATTTATTTATGTTTTAAGACAGGGCCTACAGGGCCTACAGTGTTTCACTGTGTAGATTCGACTGGTCGTGGTCCTCCTGCTTTCAGACTCCCAAATTCTGTGGTTACAGACGCACAATACCATTTCCAGTTTCACTCACCATCTCAGAGAACCCCAGAGGAGGGGCCAGCACAGCAGACCCAGGGATCGAACTCCTGCCCCCTGCATCTGCCTAAACAGGCACTTTAATTCACTGAGCTATTTGACCGGCCCTGGAAGTGATGTCTTAAACACTTCTTTGTGTACTAGTGCGACAATGGATACAGATAAAAGCTAACTCTTGGCGTTAAACTATTTACCATTATACAAATAACCTAAGCATTTTGCATTTATTGTTTTATTTAATCCACATAAAAGCCCAATGAGATCTGTGCTATTAATATCCCCAATTAAACAGCGAAACTGTTACATTGAACATTATACTGTAAATGGTGAGGGAAAGTGACCCTGCGGATGAGTGTAGAGATAGATGGGAAGAATTAACTGTATTAAAAAGGAGTGATTGCATGTTTGATATTTTAAAATTTAAAAAGGCATTGAATTTTTCTTCATTGTAATGAGAGAAAATTAAATCAAAGTGAGTCATAGAGTTAGTTTCAGAGATGCGTCTTTTTGCCAGCATGGCTGTAGGTCCCTAAAAGTTTCTCAGGCTGGTGAGTCCTTAATGTTAGATCCTTAATGTTAGACAGCCTCTGTGGGTCCTTAACAGCAAGGCCAGGCTTCCACAGTGTGCATCTCTGAATGACGAGGGGAACCGCCTGCTTCCGATTTCTCCCACTATCTTCCTAAACTCCCCTGTTTTAATTGCCTGTTTCCATTTCGCTTGCCAAGATTTGTAGCAGTAGCATTGTGTTCTGAGATGGTAATTGTCTTAATGACTTAATCTTAACTTCTCATTGAAATGGATTCATATCAGTAGCACTCCATGGTCCGTTCCTGTCTATTCTTGGACCTTTATTCAATTTTGGATTTACTATTTTCTCAAATAGTTTTCAGGAAAACCCCACAGGAAGGGAGGCGTGTCAATAAGAATGTTTGTGTCAATTTAAGAATGTTTTACGGCTGGGGAGATAGCTTAGTGGAATAAGTGCTTGCCTGCCAAGTGCATGGTCCTGAGTTCAACCCCTGTACCACCAAAAATAAAATAATGAAGTACTTATAGAGACTGGGCGTGGTGGCATGTGCCTATAATCCCAGCTCTTGGGAAACTGTAAAAAGGTGGATCTTTATGAATGTAATCTAGTAGTGAGACCCTGAACACCCTGTAGACCCTTCTCTAAAATACAACAAAAAGACAGAATGGTCTGCTTTTTATATTTCTGTGTGGATCTTTCTTTTCCTCAGTATTAGTCACATTGCTAGTCTTTCCTCATCTTCCTTCTGTACAGAAAGTGTCTAAATCCCTCCGGACATGACTTGAAGATGGCTTACTTTAATCAGTATGATTGTTTGACACTTTATTTTTAAGATTTTTAATAACCTGATGGACATGCTACAGTGTTGCTTGTCCTATTTAGATTTGTGCCTGGGTATGTAGTATATCCTTTTACCTGCACTCTTCTTTCCACTGTGCAAGTACTTCAGTGCATTCTTATTGTTTGCAGCCTGCTTCTCTCTTTGGGTGTTTCTCCGGTACTTTTGCCGGCTGTCCTAATGTCCTACTAAGTATCACTGTTGCCCTGGGATACCTTCCTGGGACTCCTCCTGCTTTCTTCTACTTCCTCTGGGCCTTCTCGGGCACACCTGTGACTTCAGTCTCCATGAATCCTCGATTACTTCCCTAGGAGACCTCATTCCTAACCAGCAATTAACCCAGTTTTCCTACTTGGCCAGCTTCATTGTGAGTCTCTGCAAATATTGCTGATGCCCTGGAGCTAGAAAATGAAATCCTTAACCTCACTACAAATGCTGCTTAGCAGAAGGAGATAGAAAATTAGGCCCATAGTCTTTAAACTCTAATCCAAAACTCATTTATCTATCTATCTATCTATCTATCTATCTATCTATCTATCTATCTATCTATCTATCTATCTATCTGGTAGATAAGAGAGATCTTGCTGTTAACATTCTGCAGAATCTTAAGTTATGGATGTGGGGCAACCATGTGCTATAATCAAAATAACATGGGCTCTGGGTTCTTGTTGTAGATGGATTCTACAGCTTACTGGGAAAGCTTGTATTAGACTCAGTTTTCATATCTTTAGAATGCAAAAACCCTGTTTTGAAAAACTTTTGGGACAGTCGATAATATTTGTACAAGTATTCTCACATGGTTTGCACTCACTAAATGTTACTCTTCCTCTTCTCTCTCAGTTATAACTAAGTTTAACAAAGATTTGATATAACATGGTTACCATAGAAAAAAAATAATGTGTCCCATTTTTTGGACAACTAACTACAGCTACAAATGGATTTTTTTTAGAATACAGCATGTTCATTATGAGGTTAGTTCCTAATAGTTTGCATACTTCAGTAACATGACCATTCAGTGCTTTGAAATTGTTGAACTCAGTTGAACAGACTTGCAGTCTCCCTGTCTCACTGCTCTGTCTTCAGGGCAGATTTTATCTGTGAAAGAATTACTCGGTATAAGATGATAGGCGTTGCCGCAATGGCTAATTACTTCCTAGGAGATTTAATTCAGAAAAACCACGTAGATCACCCCACCTCAGACTCTGCATGGTCACATGAGTAAGAAGTGGTACTCTGGGCTGCAAAACAGGCAAAGGAGGGCTTGATCTGCTGCTAGATGCTAATCCTAAATAATTAAAACTAAATCTCTAGCTCAGTGAGATTTCCACTTATTTCCAAGGATTGCTACATCTCCTTCTGGGTTGCATCTCTCTTTTTATTGCTCATTAGAATGGTATTGCTCCAGGGTTCCTCCTACAAACGTTTGTCAAAATGATGGAATAAAGGCACAACAGGTCTTACCAGAAAGAAGCTGCTTCCACTTGCAAATATTCAGAATACAAATAAACTGGAAGAACTTCTGGGGGAAAAGGAGCAAGACTGAAGACGCTCAAGCACTGCAGGAAAGACCTGTCAATAATGTATGCAGCAGGGGAAAAGCTATGTAACTGGAGCAATGATTTTACATGCACAGATTTTATGTTTGTATGTGAGTGGAAATAGCAGGGGAGAGGAGCCAAGCAGATGTTCTAATTAATGTGCTCCCTGCCCTTTCATGGAAATGTAAGATAGAGAATATTTCATAACAATGAGAGATGAGACATATGCCCATGAGCAATTCATAGGTGACACCTGCATAATTTTAACTTGGATTGAAGGGGTGAATGAATATTACCTTTGCCATTTGTTTGGCTTCATGAGTGTTGTTCAGCTATCTATATTTTTCAGTATAGTAAAACTTGCAAAGAATGCAAACACTATACATTTATAAATGGTCCAGGCAGTGAGACAGTAATTAAGTGGAAGCAGTGTCTCTTTCAGTGGTTCCCAATTCAACAAGAAAATATTCTTGGTTAAAAAATCAGTGGACTGTTACAAATTTAAATATTTTGTAACCTATTTCATTAAAAATCATTTTATAGTAAAAAGAAGTCTGTAATAGTATATAGAATGAGTTTGCTTGATTTTAGTACACAAATTAACAACTTTTTAATATTTAATGCTGGGGATTAAACTAATTTTATTACTGAGCTAGATCCCAAGCTCTTTTAAGATATGGTCTTGCTAAGTCACTAAGTGGCCCAATTTCAGCTTGAATTTTCAGGCTTCTTTTCTCAACATCCCAGAATACTGCACAGGAGTGCACCACCATGTCCAACCTGCAGTGTTCTACGCTCACTCTAAGAGCAAATTTTGTAATCACAGAAGAATGGGTCAGTAAGACACGAACATTTACATTCCTTTGCTTCAGCATACATCAGCTGCATCTTGCTAGTGATTTGGGGGAAAGAAACCCAGCCTGAAAGATATCTGGGATGAGTTCACGTTCTCCAGAATTGAAGAGTGACTATTAGGAACAATGGTGGTTAAGAGCAGAATAGGTTTGTGAGGGAAACAAAGCTTCTATTCAAGAGAGGGACTGAAGGGACCCAAGTGGGTTTGCCAAGGACCCTCCCTTTCCTAGGGATTTTATAGAGCAAACCATGCGGTGGGCCAGGTCTAAAGTTGGGAACTTGCAAGGGGAGCATGAGGCACAGTAAGAGGAACTGCTCAGGCACAGCTGATTAAATTCAGATCGAAGGGGAAAGTAAGTCACACAGCAAGTGGACTTGAATAAGAACAGGGGTTCTTCCTGTAGGGGGTTGCATTAGTGACTCTTTTTGGCTTTTTTTTAAAGTTTCTTTCTTATGTATTTAGTGCAGTATCTACAGGGTCTCACTATGCACATCAGACTCCTAGTGATTCTCCTGTTTCCAGCCTCCCAAACCCTAGAATTATAGGCACACCACCATGCCCAGTCTCTTTTTGGCTTTTCCAAGGTGATTTAGCATATCAGTGGCTGATGTCCATCCCTAGGGAGGTACATGCTGCACTTACTCCATATTTTGTCTTGAGGTCTGGCCCACAGCGAGAGCATCTGTCTCTCTACTTGCAAGGTACCTAAAGCTTCCATAGGGCTCCTTTGACGACCTACCCCTCTCTGACTGCCTGTAATATTTCTGTCTCAGTTGCCTATACATTGTATACTTAAAATATCTTCTTTCCAATCTCATAGGAGAAATCCACTAAAAAATTACACAAAATTGGATGAGTGAAAAGTGTACTTAAAGCCATCTGGGCATCAAGCACTTGAGCATTATGTAAGCACATGGTAAAGGTAAAAAAATGTTGCAGCATGAAATAGAATATCAACAAAATATGAAGCACCTGAGAAGCTTCTAAGGAACACACCTCTCGGGGCCCTTGTTAGTCACATAACCATGAACAAACACTGTGTTCAGGAGAATCTGGGGTTCAGAAGAGTTTGACCTGGTCTTGGCCAAGGATCGGCATAAGACTTTCCTTCACTGCCACGCTTCACTGCTCTAGGCTTCCCAGCTCCTGCACCTGGGTGCCTTGACCCATGCTGAAGGCACATGCTCTGGATGAAGGTAAAGAACCAGAAGAAACTACCTTCGTGGTTGAGATAAGAGAGTCATTCCCTTCAGAGGTAGTGCACGCACAGCCTCCCAGAGATATTCCAAGGCACGGCACATTTAGAAAATATAGTGGTTCAATGTGGCTTGAATTTAGTGTAAGCAAGTAAACAGTTAACAGGGAGCTGCCTCGGTTTCATTCCTTGGTGGCTAAATGATAGTGATAGCTTTAAACTAGAAGCAGGAAATCAGGAGGGATGGGGCAGAGACATCATCTTAGTCTTAGACTTTGAATTTTAGATCCTGCAGAGTATCTGAGTTACAGCTACTCAAGAAGTTATTAAAGTCCCAAGTATAAGCTCAGAATTTTTTGACCATTAGGTAAGCAGTAACAAGCAACTGAAAAACTAATTTTAAGAGCTCTTAACACTTTCTGTAAGAAACATGTTATAGATGGGGAAAAAATGTCTGAAAGTTGGTTTTGTTATTTGTTCTTATATTAAAACAAACTCCTCTATTCAAGTTGCGACATCCTCAAAGGAAAGCAGGTTCTCCTCAATCAAGAAATGACTTGCACCAGACCAGATGAGGTCTTGGCTTTCCATGCAGGAGGGGCAAAGGGCAGGGGTGTTGTCGTGGCTTCTTTCTCCCATGGAGTTAATGAGAGAATCTCTTTTTTCTGATCCAGTTTACTCCATGTCCAAGGAATTTAACTGGTGTTGAAGTTAACTCCCTATGTGTATGCACACACACACACACACACACACACGCACACAGAAGCACACATATAATGTCAATATGCATGAATACAGTATACACGCATATAAATACTCTGAATTTAGAACATCTTACAGATCCAGGAGCATCAACTTTTAAATCTAGTTGTCTTCACATTGGTAAAAAATGTAAAAAAGAAAATTAATTTTCATAAAACATGATAAAATGGAACTTGTTTTTCTTAAAAAAGACTAAATAGCAAGTCTGTTGTGCATGTACCTCATCCTACCTTAGGTAAAGTGTCTAAAAAATAGTGACAGATATCAAAAATCCACTTCTTATGAACCATAAAAGTGTGTGTGTCATTTGGAGTGGTGCTCTCTCCACCTCTGCAAGCTGCCCTGTGTCTGACAAATATTACTACTTTATGTTTTTTTTTTTTTTTGCTTTTGCATTCCACTAAGAAATCATAACTGACATATTTTACAAAAAGGACTACAGTCTCCACCTGTCTAAGTTCTATTTCTAAGGTTACATCGTAGAAAAAACCCTGGCCTTCCATGCCGATAATGTTCTTTTAGGTTCTAATCTGCTTGACATATAATGATTTTTTTCTCCACTCTATCTTATGTCATTTTAGAAATGTGAAAATAGATCATTTAGCTCTATTCTTTAAACATATTTAAATATCAAGAAAGGAAAATAATTTTATTAATATGCATATGAACATTTGTTTGAATTTTACATTGAGGCCACCTTTTTTAATAGACAGAGATGTTTTTGAGAGTAGCAAGCTGTGTGTGGATAGAAACTCTATTTGGTAGCTTCCTGCCCTGTGCTGTCTATCCTTTAAGGTCACTGCCTTTCTTCATGGTGTTCAGACCCACAAACATTTTAGCACATAAGATGTCAGTATCTTTGGCCAGATTGAGAGACCCAAAAATACTTTCTGGCTCTGACCTATATTCTTACGGAGCATGCAGAATTAATTTTGTTTGGGTTTATTTTGGGATGTACCAGTGTTCCTTAAAATGGTATGCGTGTTAATAATGCAGATTTGTTCTCTGCTTGTTTTCATTTACTACAACCAGGAAGAGCCTATACATTTGCATTTTGATGTAAGTGTTCTTCAGGTGTGTTGGGCAAGGCAAAATTATTTTCTTTGGTAAAGAATGCAGACAACAAACTAAATAAATGCAGAGATGACACCTTACATCAGTAGCTTCTACCTTGTTGCCCACTGGTCTTTACAAGGTGGTGATAGGAGGCAGCAGAATTGGCAGGTGTTACTTTCAATTCTCTGTTCCTGCACTCCAGCTGTGGCAGTGTTAATAAGCATCGGGAAATTGTCCAAGGGTGATGATTTAGGAGAATAAAGAGAAAACTGTAGGAACCAAATAATCCATCATAGGAGTGACAACTGAATAAATAAATCTTTCAGGGGTAGAAGTCTTACAATAAAGTTGACTATGCTAAACTCAAGAGTCATTTTCCCACACATCAGAAATGTGTAAGCCAGGGCCAGCCAGATACTCAGTGGATTAAAGCGCCTGCTTAGTCAGACGCAGGGGCTAGGATTTGATCCCTGGTCTGCTGTGCTGGCCCTGCCAATCATGCTGAGACAGCAATTGAGACTGGGAGTGGTGGCATGTGTCTGTAATCCCAGCACTTCGGAGGCTAAAAACAAGGGATCAGTATGAGTTCAATCTGTGTAGTGAGACCCTATAGACCCTGTACTAAATATATTTTTTAAAACATAAGGGAAGAAGAAAAAAAAAAAGAAATGAGTAAACTGTTCTTGGGCGAGCTGCATATTGCCAGCATATCACCGTCCAGACTCTGAATAGAGGTTCTGGAGACTGGGTGCGGTGAAAATCCCACAACAATTTGTCCTCCTGACTGCTTGCTTTCTTCCACACCCCAATGGGAGTCTTGTCTTTCCTTGCTTTCTTTTCCCTGAATTCATATCCACAAGTCTTCTGTGCTCTATCAAATTAGGTAAGGCTTAGAGACTGATCATTCCCCATGCTGACTTATACACTGTAGTTAAGCGAATCATTAAAGAAAATAATAATCCCAGTAGCATTTTTGTCTGTGCATAATCTGTCAGACGCATGTACCATCTTTCTCCTCACAGCAGAATATGAGGTCCTTACTGTAATTAAATGCATACGTGTTCCTACATTGGTTACTCCTGTGACAATTGTCCTACAGCTAAGGACTCTAAAGCTTAGAGACATGGAATATCTTGTCCAAGGCGAGGTCACCATAATGAACATCATACACGAGTGCAGACAGCAAGACTTTAGACCCCGACCTCCTAGTCCGTATATGCAACATGCCACTAGGTCATGGACCCGGAGCCCACTTTTCTTCGTGCAAGTAGAGAAGGTGTCGTCTTGTGAAAGATGTTTCAGTGGTGTCCAGGGGAGCAAAGCTGCTCCTGATGCTCTCTTTTTCTGACATTTACTTCCCGTGGAACTGGACAGCCTTCAATTTGTTTTGGTCTGTACTGATAAATCCACACGTCCTCCCTTTCCTGGCTCCTGCCATTCTGATGAGTAGTTCGCAGCAGTTTTCTGCTGAAAACAGCAAGTGTCCTGCTGACACTGCCTCCAGAGTATAGGAGCCAGGTGGAGCCAGTCACCCCCTGCGCCCTTCATCTGCTCTCTCTGCCCTTGAGCAGACTGCAGCTTTCCCTCCACACCCCAGGGTCTCCAGAACTGCGCTTCCTAATCCCTTCATGTAAACTTGGCTTTGCTCCGAATGTCCTCTTGTGACTCATTTATGCGGATCTCACAGACATAACTTACCTTGCTCGTTTATGATCCTAGTACAGAGGAAGCCCTGCAGGGTGGGAAGCAGATATGATGGCCTTTGACAGATGCTGCAGGCACAGGGCACCGTGTTCCTTCTGAGATCGTCCCAAGGAAAAGAAAGAAGGAGAAGGTGGAGCTGCACCTGACAGCCTTGAAAGGAGGTTGTCTCACACGCATTTAATTTTCGTGATAAAAAATGTAGCTCATGAGAAGATTTCTCACTGAAGACTGCTAATACATGCTAGCATATTTATAGCCTTATTTTGTCAAGAAATATTTTTGATCCTCAAGTCAGGCTTAATATAAATACTGTTACATGTTATTGTTGTTGCTAAATAAATATTCTAGAGTAAATTCTTCATTTTCCTTGGAAGGCAGTACCTATAATTTTAATTTATGTAGGGAAGGATATTATATGCCATACTTCAATCTACAAATTTACAGAATATATCCTTATACTTCCACTTCTCTTAAAGGAGATCATGTATTTGAAAACAACTTGCTATTGTGTGTAGGGCATAGGTAATATATATTAAATCTCCTATGCCTTCTCTGACATGTATGAAATTTTGCAGTGATTTAATTTAATCTGTAAATATATAAACTGTCAGTGGAGCATAATATATTAAAGGAAAATTTTCAAGGTATGCTAGCAGAGTTTTTCTGTATAATGTCATACCCTATTAGAGCTATTATAACAAGATTCAAGGCTTTTCTAATTTTTGAAGGACAAAAAGTTGTCATTTTGCTCTACTGTAGGCTGGGAAGTCCAAGATTAAGGTGGTGTCTGGTGGTCTCCTCATCTCTATTTCCGAGACAAAGCCCAGAGTGCTTCACCCTTCTGAGAGGATGAACTGTTTCCTCACCTAGCAAAACGGGGTGACAGGGCAAGA
>PVKA01025164.1:0-33295 GCA_004027165.1 Ctenomys sociabilis
GATGGATGGATGCATGCATGGATGGATGGATGGATGGATGGATGGATGGATGAATAGATGGAGGTTGGGATGATTTAAATTGAAAATCTTATGCTGCTGAGAAATATG
Organism: Ctenomys sociabilis; assembly: GCA_004027165.1. Classification (NCBI taxonomy): domain Eukaryota; kingdom Metazoa; phylum Chordata; class Mammalia; order Rodentia; family Ctenomyidae; genus Ctenomys; species Ctenomys sociabilis. Next base: position 109 of record PVKA01025164.1, read on the forward strand.
CCAGGAATACTGACAGATATGGGAAGCATGGATAGGTAGGGAATATGAAGAAGTGACTCTGGACTATTGTGCAGTTATTAAATCATGAAGCCTATTTTCTGAAAGACTCGACTAAACTAGGAGATTAAGTCTGCTCTTCTGCCATCTTCCTGGAATCACATTATAATTCAATCCCTGTCTCTCTTCCTGCGCCTCTGCTCAATTAATTGCTGGTGTATATATTTTTATTGTTCTTCTTGGAGGAAGTCTAGGACAAAGATCAACACACCCTTTGCACTGTCTGTTCAGCATCTAGTAAATACTTGGTGTAAAAGACAGAAGAATGAAAATTAAGAAGTAGAAAGAGATTGTAGATAAAAGGAAAGGAGAAAGAGAAGGGAAATACAGTAGTGAAACAAAAACATGACAAAGAAGAAAAGAAAAATCAGTGAAGAATCAGGTGAGAAAAAAGTGAGACAAACGTGTTATGGGTAATGTGAAGAGGTGAACAGGATCTTTTGTTTGATACAGGGTCTCACTGCGCAGCTTAGACTCACAGTGATCCCCTGTCTCGGCCTCATCACCACTGGGATGACAGGTGTGCACACCACAGTTGGTTTCAGTGCCAGAACAGCATGCCTGGAGGTCCAGGGCCAGCATGGCACGTGGAACAGGTCCTTGTGCTTTCTAGGCAGGTACTTAAACTGCTGAGCTATCTCTCCAGCCCAAGAGATTAACAATTTTTAAAATACCATCACTGAAACAGTTCCGATGCATGGGAAGAAAACCATCAGTAATTTTTCACCTCTGGTTTTTCCAAAGAGTTTCATTTAATCCCTCTTACGTGTCGTCCTGCTCTTCGTCCTACTCTCCTTCCTTCTGTTGTGTGGTGAGGATCAGTCAGCAGGTGGACTTTCCAGATGCAGTCCCTGTCCCCTTGCTTTTTATAGTCTCACGCAGGCTTGTAGCCACCTCTCATTCACAACCACACTGCTCCGGTTTTCAAACTATCTGCAGCCCGGTGCAGAAGGAGCCCGCTGCCCATTCCAGCCCAAAGTTTGTTATGCTATTTCCATTCTTACTTGAACAGCATGGTCAGTGCCAAGGGGCTAACACTGCTATTACCTGCTGAAGGCAATATAATTTGATCTGGTACTTTTCCATTTATGTAACTGTAGATCTTCATTCACAGCTCTGAATATAAATATCTCCCTGCCTTCCAGGAACAGTTTTGAAAAAAAAAAGAGATTTTTATCTATGTGAATCTGAATAAATAAGGAGGAGAATATACATTATTTCTTCAGATTTATAAAAGAAGCCCTTTTCCTGAGCTACATTGATCACATCATTTCCTACTGCTGGCAAAAGGCAGAGCCTAATGAGTAAAAATAAAACTGGTGCTGTCCCTCAAGAGTTTTTTTTTAAATATATACAGCACATTTGAGGCATGTTGTTTATTACAGCTTGGTAAATATTTTTAAAGACTCGTTTTGATGGAAGCTGTGTTTCTTCTGAGGGAGGTTTATAGGAATACCGGAGCAGTCTAGCATATGCAAATCAGTAGCATTTATGAGCTAGAAAAAGAAAAGCTGGCAAGAGGCTGTGCAGGACACACAACGAGAATGAGCAACTTTTGCCATTAAAATTGCAAATGGATACTACAAAGGTCACTGTTTTTCTTAGGTCATGCCTTACTGATGCATCCGTAAGATGAATCACATCTAATGGGCATGCGTGTACTCATGTAAGAAAACAGGCACAGCATCCTAAATTCCAAGAATATAGGGCTGGGGAGATAGCTCAGGGGCATAAGATAAGGTCTGCCTCACAAGCATAAGATCATGAGTTCGATTCCAGTACCACAAATAAATAAAGTCTGTGCCTGTACGCTTCTTTAAAAAAAGAAAAAAAGTGAGATGGCTCACTGCACTAAGTGCAGGGACTGGGGTTCGATTCCACCACATACACTGCTGTCCCCACCCCCAGATGTGCTGAGCTGGCCACTGAGTCCGGGTGCCATGGCACACGCCTGCAATCCCAGCGCTGAGGCTGTAAGCAGGAGGATCACTAGGAGTCTGAGATGTGTTGTAAGATCTTGTGTAAAACACATTAAAAAATAAATAAATAAACTGCAAGATAACTTCATAGTTTATATCATAATTTTAATAGCTAATTCTCTTAATACATTCAAGATATTATGTAATAAATAGAATTATAGTATCCATGAAATCTATCACAATTACATTAGGTAAAATTAGGTGTACTGCTGAACAGAATACGAAGAATGTAATTAGAATGAATTTTACAAAATATGTAAATAAATGAAATTTTCTTTAAAAATGTTCATTTTTGAATCTCAGGGAATGTCTTAATTATGTAAAAAGGCAAGGATTAATTTAAATTTGTGCAAAGAATTGAAGGAAATACTGAGATTTTTTTCCTGCATGATAAAAATTTATTGGATTATGAGTCAAATTGCAAAGGCTGGACACAATGAACATCGGCTTTTAAATGTATCCGTAGAGGTGTTATGAGACTAAGGGAAGATTGCTGGCATTGAGCACTTACAAATTATTTTTAATATCCCGAAAGAAGGGTTTGAAACAGTTCTCCAAGTGTAGTGACATCAACACTGCCTGGGGGGCAGGGGAGGTGGCTCAGTGGAATAAGCATTTCCCTGGCAAGTGCAAGGGCCTGAGTTCAATCCCCAGTTCTGCGAAAAAAAAAAAAAAAAAGTATGGGAATTTGTTGGACATGCAGGCACTCAAGCTCCATCCTAATTTAGTGATTAGAAACTTTAACAGGCCCTTTGGGTGATTCCAGGCACATGAAATCTAAGAACCACTGAAGTAAAGCAGAATATACATTCCTGTTTACTGCGTTAGACTGTTACTTTTCTAACTCTTAGAACACAAACATTTTTTCCCAGGGCTTGTAGGGAGAAAGGATATTAAAGGGGAAAATATGTTTTAGGAATGCAGTTGAAGGTGCCTGTTATACTTGCAGATAGAAATGTGCAGCAGCTAGCTGCAATTACAAGTTCCAAATTCAAGAGGGAGAAGGACTAATAGGAGGAGTTGAAAGAACAGAGATAAGAAAAGGCAGGGAGAGAAAAAGGCGAAATTATTCAGTCAACTATTTTTAAGAAGTCTGCAGCACCATACACAGCGATCAAAATAATAGATACTGTGGGAATACTCAATCCAGAAATACAGGTGATCTAAAAATATCATTTTAGGGCCAGTGATCCAGCTCAGCAGTCTAAAGTGCCTGCCTAGGCAAGCGCAGGCAAGCACACAGGGACTTCAGTTCAATTCCAGGCACCACGTGCCACGCCAGCCCCACCCCCAGGGCGGGCTGAGCCGGCAACAAAAAATAAATAAATAAAAGTAAAAAGGTATCATAAATACTACCTAAAATGTCATTAAGAGTTAAAGAGTTAAAAGAATGACTAAGATGAAATACAGATGCATAATTCTTAGAAATACACTTAGAGAAAGTGAAGTAAGAAATCAAGCAAGAGAATAATGCAAGGAAGACCTGGGATGGCCATTACATCTGTAGGAAAAGATCAGATACAGGAACGATGGAGGAGCCCAGAGCTAGAAGGAAGGTACAGCTGAGCCTGGCTTCTCGTGTTGAATACAGTACAACCATGACCCACTACCTCACTGTATGAACGAAGGCCACGCCTGGAGTAATAATGACCAAGAATTATGAGTATCCAATTTTAAATACTATATGTCTCTCAATAAAATGAAAAATATTCTAACAGTGAAATTGTAGAATAGGCACTATCATCATTGCGGAACAGGGGCCGGCAAGACAGCTCAGCAGACTAAAATGCCAGCTTAGGCGAGCGCAGGGCAGGCTGAGCCAGCCAGAGTCTGCTTGTAGTGGCGCACACCTATAGTCCCAGGGCCGGGGAGGCTGAGAACAGGAGGATCCCTACGAGTCCAAACTGCGTCGTGAGACCTTGTAACAACCAAATGCGTTAAAAAATAAATTAATTAGATGTCATTACCAAGCAAGAACCAAAAAAATGAACCATCAAATTGAAGTTATCATTAAAATGAGTTTTGTAAAGATAATTGAACCCCTTTTTAGTATAGTTTTATCCATGAGTTGTTTATAATGAACAAAAACAAACATGAAAATATAACAAATTCCACATCTCAGCAAGATTGATGAAAATGGCAAGCATTTCCTAGACTTTGCCATGACGTTATTTGGGGTTCCCTGGGCTCCGTTTCTTATTTCCCTCAGTCTTAGAGCTCTCCCTGGGGTGTGGAGGCAGAGCGGCTACTCTAAGGCCAAATACAATTTATTTGTTTTAACCACTGTCAGCAAATCTGATCTAGTCTGTGTCATACTTTAAAAAGTATTTCTTCTGACATGTAAGAGTAAGTAGCAATTGTTCAGATAAGCTAATTACTATTAGTGAAATAGCTACTAGGGAGCTCTTTTTTTATAGTGATGGCTTAATCTACTTGAGATGTACAGGTTTTTCAAAGGCCCTTAAAGTCAAAGGAGAGTATAACATAGGGAACTCTGTGACATATCATGGAGGAAGGCATTTGTGATCAGAGCATACTGCCTAATGAGTACTTTATCTTACTTTCAGGTAATATTGCCCATGTAGATAATTTGCATTATAAAGAAAAACTTTAAAGTATATAAATAATACCTGGGTAGTGTAGGAAATCTGAGAAAGCTAAAATGATTGGATATAGGAGACAGACCCGTTAATACCACTAACAATTTAAATCCTGTTAAGTAAGCATACAGAGGTGGAATCAAGGGTATTTTCCATATTCTCTATTTTTCCCATTGGGGCTGTGGGAGATTGTTGTTTTGTTTTGTTTGCTGAGACAGTGTCTCACTCGGTAGTCTAGGCTGGCCTTGCATTCACAAGATAGCCCTAGCTGGGCTTTAACTTATGGCGATTCTCTTGTCTGCCGAGAGCTGGGATTGCAGACACTTGCACTGAGCAGGCACCCAGTGCCATGTGGATTTAATTGAAGGCCTTGCTTCAGTTCAGTTTCTCAAGCCATATATAAATTGATTCACTGGATTTATATTTCACTTTCACTCAGTAAGATTTTTGTTTTTGTACCAGAGATCGAACTCAGAACCTTGCGCTTGCCAGATAGACACTTAAGCCACTGAACTATCTCCCCTGCCCTCCTTTTTACTCAGTGCAATGAAATGAATATTAGGTACTGTTAAATTAGAAATGATAGATAGATAGATAGATAGATAGATAGATAGATAGATAGATAGATAGATAGACAGACAAGCTTTACTTAATAATATACAACAATGTTATAAGTACTTTCAGAGGACTACCACCTACAAAACAATGTCATATTATACTCATGGCTATCTCAACCCGAATGTCTTTCTTTGAGCCTCGCACCATTGGTGACCCCTTCTCTATTATACACTAGCAAAAAATCCTTCAGAGCAGATAGCAAAATTTGTACCCAGCAAGATAAAACAAGAATACTGAATGAATTTAGGTGACAACTTTGACAAAATGTATTTATCTTTGTACCGAGATGATGGGTTCTTGAAAACTTTTTATACAACCTAAGAGTCTTTGTATAAAAGAAATTATACACCAATAGAAACAAAGTTTGAAGAGCAGTGGTCATGCATTGCTTCCAGTAGAAAAAAGAAGGAAAGTGTGGCCATTTATTCATAGGCACAGATTCAAGACAAATACCTATAAAAAGCTAATGGGAGAATTCAGAACCTCATAAAAAGCTGCAGGAGAGTATCCTGTCCCGCATCAAATCACCACACACATTCTCTGTGTGGGGTATGTGTTATATGTCTGACACGATGGAAGTTATGCATATAAAGGACTACAAATACACCGAATTACAGATATTCATTAGCTCAGACATCTACAATATATAAGGTACTTTAATGTCAGCATTTTTGGTGAGAAAACTATCAAATGTAACTAAAGAACTTATTTGTTAGACCTAATTTATAAAGAATGCAGGTGAAAATTTTCTGATGTTCAGAGAAATCTAGATTTTTCCTAGTATATTCCTTTAATCACAATAGCCCCTCACTTCCAGGTTCCAAAATCTGCATTCGTTATTTATGGTTTAATAAGTTTATTCTATGAGAAATAAGAGCTCAGTTTCAAACCCAGAAATTGTATAACCGGGCCTGTAGTTAGAGATCTCAGTGTGGATTGGCTCGCTCCCCAGGGCTAAGGGCTCTTGGGGAGCCATATTCAACATGTCGGCAGGGAGTGTATCTCAAGGTTATACGGGGGACCATCTGCCTCCAAGCTCTTTGGTGTGAATGCTGGCAGGGCTCAGGCCTTCCTGGATCACTTACCAGAAAATCACAGGTATCTGGCCACGTTGCCTGTTTATAGGGCTCATAGCTTGCCAGAGCAAGGCCTTTTACAGACAGAACTTGAGAGAGTCAGTGAGATGGAATTCTCAGTCTGTTCACAACCTAATGTGAGAAATGGTAGCTCATGACTTTTGCAGTACTTTATTCACTAGAGGTGAGTCCGTGCTGGGCATGGTGGTGCATGTTGTAATCCCTGAACTCAGAGAAGCTGAGGCAAGAGAGCTGGAAGTTCAAGTCCAGCCTAGGCAACTGAGTGACTTAAAAAGGCCCTGTCTTCAAAAAATAAGCACTGGGGAATAGCTCAATGGGAAGGTGCTGGGCTCTATTTATAGAACTAAATTTTTTTTTAAAAAAAAAAAGGTACTGCTGTCTCTTCCTTGAAGGATGGGAAGGCTGGTGGGTTCATTACCAAAGAGAACGAATCTGAAGGAGGTTACAATGACAAGCACGCACTTTACAGGGCACTCACCTGTACTGAAGGAATTGCCACTCACTTCTATTTGCTCAGGAGTTACATAAAATTTCTAGATGAATGGCATTCAATCCCAATATTTCATCTACACCTCTGCTGTTAGTTAAATCTAAGACCTTCTGCCTATGGAGCATAATAACTATGTGGGAAGGAGATATAACTATATCAAAAAGGTGAGAAAAGATGCCTTTGAAGCAATTTTTGAACTAAGACCAGAAGAATAGTATAATTAGTGATACATACATGGAGGTCTGCAGGCAGGAAGAAAGAGCTCCATTTCAAACCTAGAAGAATCATATTCAGATCCTGTCTGTTGCTTCTATACAACTTTCTTCCAGGTGTCCATCTTTTGCAAAATGATCTGCTAGCTGATTATTCTATTTTTAAAACAGATCCTTTCATTTTGACATACAAAACTTCAAAATCAGTGAACTTGGAGCCACAGGGACTTGAAGAAGGTGAGAAAGAAGAAGGGGTAAAAATGAGAAGGAGGAAAAAAGAACGGGGGAATGGGAATACAGAGGCTGAAATGGCCACAAGGCAGAGAACAAGGTGGGTGAAGGCTGTCAAAATGCTCATTTATTTTTGCTTGGAAAGATAATAGACAGGATGATGAGTGAGTCTTTCAGCAAAGAGCACTGATGCTGCAGGGGCTTTTGGGTTTTTTGGTGTTTTGTACTGAAGATTTTGAGACAAGGTCTCACTAACTCACCAAATTGCCCAAGCTAGGCTCAAACATGGAATGCACCTGCCTCAGCCTCCCAGAGCTCTGGGCCTGCAGGTGTGTGCCACTACCCATTACAGGATTAATCGAATTTGAATTCAACTCACAGTCAATAATATACAGCTGAACTACCAGATAAGGGAGCTGCTAGAAATCAGCATCAAACTCGGAAAACAAATGCAAAGAGTGGCTGGAGTACAAAAGAGCAAAGGAGCCTTACACAAAGGTAGAGAAGTTGCCAGGAAAGGAAAAGAAAGGCCTACGTCCTAGCTTCTTTTACATGCATTTTGCTGAGCAAACTACATATTTCAGATGTCGTCGGTATCTGTCCCTCCATTATGTGTAGTTCATGGGTGAAATTCTAGCACAGGCCTCCTACTCAGAGTTCTAACACTGCACATAATTCAAAAGGCAGATATATACCTGAAAGTCTTCAATTCTACTGACAGGTAGGCACCATCTTTGAGTATAAAGCATGTAGACACACTTGTGTAATGGCTGCTTTTGTTATTTTAAAGGTAGGTGCAATCAAGTTATATAGGTGTGGAAAAGATCAATAAGTGAAAAACGCTCTTTGTCACATTATGGACTCATGTGGACCATTGCTTTGTATACCCATGGCTATATTATTTTATAATGTTTCTGTCTAGCTCTCAGGATTAAATTCAGTGTTTTTAAAGCTATTCCATGTGACAAACATACATCATTTGTGTATTTGTGTTGGACTGTCCTGCTTCATATGTATGCAGTCACCATAGTTTTGTCCTGTGGTTTAACATAGTCCCTGAATCATCTCAGTACATTCGTGTGACCCATCCTGCTTATAATTGTACAACTTCAAACCACCTTAGCAGTTATTGATTTATCCCACATACACTTATGGAATTCATTCTTTTTATCTGCTAGAAATGTTATATTCTGAAACTGTAAAGATAAATTGAACACAGATCATGTCATTTGCTCAGAACATTTCCACCTAGTGGAAATAACAAATAATTTGTTGTTGAGGGAGGGATTCTTCCTCTGTAAATTTCAAGGAAGTTATTCAATTGACCAAAGTGATTGAAATTTCCAGCGACCATGATACATATGGTTCAATAATACTCTCTTTCCTTAATGTATAGAAGTTTCTGGATAACTATTTAGACTACTTTCATTGTGGTCCTTTGATCCATTGAGATACAGTTTTCCGGCTGGAGTATTTCACAAATGGTTTCCATGTTTCTTACTATCCTGAGTATGATTCTAGATCAGTTGATTAATACTGATCTCATTTATGTTTTGGAGACAGCAACAGGAACACCATCAATTTTAGGTCCCAAATAATGTCATCAGTGTATCATAAGACTTTTCAAAGTCACGTAACTTACTCAGTAGCTACTACAATTTACTAAATTATCTGAAATACTGGCAGTGTTATATAGACCCTAACAATAGTTCTCAAGTTTTCCTTCCATCCTTGTGAAGAGAAGGTCTATCAGCTAAGTCTTATATTTTCCTCCACCCCACCTACTACATGCTGAAGTAGACACCACACCCAAGAAAACTTCCTGCACTCTCTTTTACAATTTGATTCTGAACAACTGTACTACTACAGCCTCTCACACTTCGGAACAATTGTACTATTACTGTTGATAACTCTATGTTCCCAGGGTTTCTCTTTTACATTATTGATCCTCATTTGAGGCATTATTTAAGTCTATGCACCTGCCAGTCTGCACCCATACAGCCCTGGGTTTCCCCTAATTATTCTGTATCGAGCTGGCTTGCCTGGGCATCACTTCCTAATAATTCCCTTTCCCCCTCTGGGCAGCTCTTGGAACAACTGAAAGAGCTAGAAAAATATTTATTTCCAAGTTGCCTAGAGTGTGTTCCATGAAAATGAAATTCTGAGAGATGTTAATATCTTACCCAGGGTAAATCATTTTCATAGTTAAAAGTATTCACATCAGTAGCATTTAATAAGGTAATGTACACCATAAATCTTAAAGTGCAATATATGTGCTCTTTTGTTTTCAACATTTTCACATGGGGTCCTCCCCCTGCTTGATGGACTCATGGCATCAAGAAGATTTTTCTTTTACAAATGTTGCTAGCGCACGGCTTTGTACTCCATAAGTTTCTTATGGATTTGGTCTTGCTTGATTGACAATATAAAACCATAATGACAAAGAAGTTTACCCAGATTTTTCGCCAGCAGTTGAAAAACTACAAGTGCTATGACAATCACCTATGTAGTTCTTTGATGTGAATGCGGAGCCTCCCAATCTTGAGAAGATTTTCACAAAATTATTTTGAAGACTTTTTTGTGGTTACCCGAAAACCACTTTCTAGTCTTTCTTTAGATATCTTAGCAATTCTCATTTCTGATTACTGCAATACGTTTATACAAAACTTCTGAAAATATAAACATTTTTGATACCTTAAATAATATTCAGTGGATCATGTGCCATTTCACATGTCATCATTCACATTTTAATGAAACAATAAGAGAAACAGCTTGTCATATATATATATACAGTGTCTAATCTTCTCATAAACGTCTTTTGGCCCAGAGTGCTTTAACAAAGGTTTTCTTCACATGGTGCCATTATGACAAAAAAAATAAAGGAGGCTGACATCTAACTTCAGACATGAATAAACTCTATAGTTGGATCTCTACTTTTAATCAGTGCAGAAGCCATAATAGTAAAGTAAGAAATTTCATATCCATAAGATCACCTATGCCAAAGGCAAAGTCTGTCCTTTCTGTAGCATCTTCTCTGTCTGTACACTTTATCCTATTAAAAATCTTTCAGTGTTTGTTTTATCAAGTGTACTGCTTTCTTGGAAACAACCAACTCAGAAAGCAGTTCAAAGGTTAGTTACAAGATAAACTAATAGCTATGGTAAGCTATTACTTGGTAGAGCCAATAAAAGAAAAGAAATAAACTATATTATTTCTACAATCTATACAGTGAGGCCTAGCAACGCCAAATCAATAATAAAACATTTTTATTTAAACTTCCCCCTCCTTTCTCCTTGCTTCCTGTGAAATCTCATCCCAACAGGGAAACCTCCTTGGAATATACCATAAATATAAAAAAGCGAGAGTGGACAATGTAATAAATGTTTTATTTTCGTTTGCTAATAGATGGTGGAGTTCAGCTCACTTGCGGTTTGACCTTATTCTAGTACATGGACGATGTTTCTTAAGTATGGCTTTCATATAAGGCCAACCATCTGAGACATCTGCACTTACTCTGGGGGAATAGATTTATATAGACACACAAACACACACAGTAATTGCAGTGTAACTTTATTTCATAGATTTTTTAGACTCTACAATTCAAATCCTTTGTCACCAAACATCATAGTAACATGTATAATGGTCTGATAAAATTCATGATTCCATTTAGGTAGTCCCTAGACTGGATCATCTAACAAAAGTTTTAACATGTTTTACAGTAGTAATGTTAATAGCAAGCTAATAACAAATATTTCATCTTTACTGCAGTGATTTTCATCTAAGCTGTATGTTAAAATCACACAGCCCTTCACTTCTGATCAGCATGGAGTACGGGCTGGGCAGGCAGAGTCCTTGAAGTTTCACTCTGATTTAAAAAAAAAAAGTAAAGTTAAAACCACTAAATTATTAAAACTCATGTGTACTAAGCACACTGCTGAGTTACATTCATTGTCTCATTTAATCCTCATTACTATATTGGGTAATTTTATCTTTTTTTCACTTCACAGATAAACACACCAATGCATAAATAGGTTCAAAAACTTGTGCAAGTTTCCCAGAGCTGAGATTTAAACCTAGATTGCATATTTGTGCATGAAAGCAAATGCATAGTTCTGTATTTCATCATATAATTCATCAGGTAAATGAATAAATAAACAAAGTTAAGACAAAATTAAAATGATTGATGGAAAATAAAATACCAAGTAGTCAGGCCAAACGTGGTGGTACATGCCTGTAATCCCGGGACTCTGAAGGATGAGACAGGAGGGTCACTGTGAGTTTGTAGCCAACTTGGGCTGCAAAGTGAGTTCAAGGTCAGCCTGAACTGCACAGTAAAATCCTGTCTCAAAAAGACAAAAAAATAAAATTAAAAATGAAATGCCTTTCAAGACAGGCTCCTTCCAAACAGCTCTGCATCATCCTCTCCGACTTTCCTCCAGTCCGTTCTCTCCCCAAAGCATCACAATCATTTCCGAATGCTGACTGCCCTCAAGGCCCCAAACTCTCAGCTCCACAGAGTCTTCTCTACTTTTGCTCCCTAATCTCACCCCACATAGATCTTTAACATCATGTTTCCTAGGGTATGGGGTGAGGGATCCAAAACAATCAGTTAAATAAATATACAACATCAGTCCCTGTCTGCTGCCTCCTGATCCCCAAAGCCTCGCCAGGTTCCAGCTCTAGCTCCTCTTTACCTGTCCTTCTGATTTGTAACAGTCTTTTTAGGTTCTTAATCACCACTTACTCTAGGCTTCATTTTCCAATCACAGACTAAAACAAACACTTTTATTTCACTCTGGGAAATTTCTCTGAGCAGACCTTACCACTTGGCGCACTGAGTAGGCAGCAGAGGGAAACTGAGGCCCCGTCTGGTGCCTGCTCCCACGTGAACTTTTAGATCACCATACAGTGCTCAACTTCTGTGTTTCTACCCTCACGTGTACTGCGGTGCTGTGGTTTGTATTGGAAACACCCCTCAAACTCATGCATCACGGGCATGGCTGCCAGATAAGGTGCTCTTGCACCTGAGTGGGTGATGCGGCTCTGACTGTGTCAAGTGGATCGACCCACTGTTAAGATCAGAACTTGACGTTGGGAAGTGACAGATACAGTAAGTAGGCCTGGCTAGGATCATAGGAGCATGACCTGGGAACTGTATCCTGTCCCCAGACCCTTGGTCTGCCCGCCTGGCAGTCTGTCTATCTCCATCTGGCTTCTGTGAGGAGCTCCCCTCCCCCAAGCCCTTCTGCAGTGATGCTGTGCCTTCCCTCAAGTCCCCTGCAGCAGAGCCAGTCAACCGCAGACTGTGCACCCAGATGAACCCTTCCTCCTTTGAGTTATTATCATGGGGCTCTTGGTCGCAGTGACAATGAGCTGCCTAATACAGTGGTGATGTCATCCCTCTAGTAGGTGACTACTCTGTCTCTCCTCCCCAAGTAAATTCCAGAAAAGGGATGAGAAAGGGTAAGCGCAATTTCTTTATACAGTGCTGAGAGAGAACAAGGCTGGAGAAAAGGTGGTGATATAAGAGAACTTTTTATCGACCTTATTTAGATACACCTACCTGGAACAGTGGCATGGGAATATTAAACATAAATCCCAGTCTGTGGACTTTTTCTCAGCCTGTGGATAGACTCCTCAACAGAAGTCTCACCATGACTACCTGAGTGCCAAATATTTTAGTCCAAAATAAACAGATAATTTCAGCGATATTTAAAAATTAGAAATTAGGCTAGTGAAAAAGGATTTTGGTAATTGTAGTAACTATTAGCATGGTGCAACTACAAAAATTTTGTTTCTTGCATACTATTATGATTGCATGGTAATCTTACCCAGCTAGTGTTTTCTTAATGTCCTAGGGAGTCTGATCATTGTAAATTACCTGTGACATCTCATTAATCCTCTTTTTCCTCACAAACGCATAATTAATGGTAACATTGACAATAATACACAAATTAGCTAAGTGACGCTTTATGGTGTTGGTTTTGATTAACGTCAGGAACCCAAAAATGACATTAATGTAATGCAGATCCCATAAGGCAGTCTGCACTTTGACCCCAGACACACATTTTGTTTGCACCATCACCAAGATTAATCCTCCTCTGGATGAAGATGAGACAACACTGGCCACTGGCAGTGGACTGCTGGAAAACAAACCGCCTCAACTGCATTTGTTTAAGAAGGAAATCTTAATGCATGGAAAACAACAGCAGAGTATCACTTCCTATTGTCTAGTTAGGACAGAGATAAATGAGCAACTGCCATGATTTAGATCAACTGCTTCTCTGCTAACTTCTATTATTTGTTTATTTATAGACCAGTGTTTAATTAAAACTATAGCACTCACATATATGAACCACATGATAAAGTGGCTTAAATTCCTTCTGCTTTCAGTGTAAATGGTTTTTGGAAATCAAAGCTGGTTTTTATAGGCATTTCCACCTGCAGGACCTCTACATGATAAATTCTTATTAACCACAAAAGGATAAAAAAAATCAATGATTGAGAAAGTATTCTTTGTCTGATGTGTAACAAAGTGAAAACATAAAGAGGCATTTGAACAAAATAAACTTCTCTGCTTCAGAAGTGAAGCATGTTTGCAGACTATGTAAAAGCTTACTGAGAAATATGTTCTCTAAATTATAAGAGACACAAACTCTTTAAGTAAGACACAGTATCATCTATTGCTTTGTCACCAGCTTCTAAATTCAAGGTTATCCATGTCGCTTTAGTTATACTTGTGAATAGTTCCTTCATTACAATTTTCACAAATCCAAGTTGAAATCTGAATTTTTTTCCACACCTAAAGAAGTAGAGTATGCTAATTTCTTAAAACGCAAGCTAAAAAATGATTATTGATAGTAGAAACTCCCTAATGACATACATTTTTTTAAAAAAATAGTGATTGTAGTCCCACTCCTGAATAATTTCTCATCTATTTATTTAGACTATTTTTCCACGTGTTGCTACTAAGTTATAGTCCTTCCTAATAATCATATTCTATTTCAGTAATGGAGTGGGGAGAAAAGCCATATTTTCTTGCTTTGTTCTAGTATTCATATAACTATCCTTTCAAAAATGCTTTATGGGAAAAACTATATAATATCTAAAGCTATACTTTAATTTTTGAAATAAGTCCACAAGAACTAGAAAGTAATGATCACCAAAATTATAAATATTGCTTGTCAATTTGATTAAAAAGAAAATCCTTAAAAAAGAAAAAATTCTTAAAAGATTTTAGTTGCTGTGGGCATTTATTTTCAATTACAGTACCCCAAATTTTCTCTTCATCCTCCTCAAAGTCAGAAAACAGACTGCTTTACAACTGTTTCTCATAGCAGTTTGCTTTTGAAAAATACTTCATCTGTCCCTCCTTGCAATATAGTTGTCTTATGACGAGATTTAGTCTTTTTTTCTTCTTTTAGATTTATTGAATTACACAGAAAAAAAAAAATAATCTGTTGAAGAGGATTTTCTTTTTCTCCCATTTAACTATTTTTTTTAAAAGTCAAAAATTTTAAACCGACATAATAAGTGTTAGCTGTACCAACCTTCACCAACACACAAACTCATTCATTGTAAAGCAAACTGGAATTTAAGGGGCAGTAGGGATTTCTACAGAGGTCATATTTTTGCTATGCCTAACTAAACCATAAATCCAGATTACAACAATAAATTATGTTTTATTATTTTCACAGGGATAAGTACAAGTAGAATTTTGAAGATATCTGGGCTTAATTCATATGTTAAATAGGCCAGGGTAAACCAGTGCCAGCAGAAATTAAAACTGGCCCTGTCTTAAACAGAAACCCAAATTAGGCACTCTCCACCACACTAATTAGTAATTGATAAATTTATTATGGAAATACAATTCCCTTACATTGCAAAACTAAAGAAATAGGATGACTGAAAGCTTCAAATTAAAAGAACTCTAACAATCTTTTAATCAGAAGTGTTGTTTATAAAGAGTTTAAGGTAGTTGCAGTAACATCTTTAACTAGTTAAAAAAAAAAAAAAAAACTCATTAAGCTATAAAACTGTTCTCTTAGATGACTCATCGGAAGCAGAGTACAACCTCCCAAAAATGCCTTAACTTTTTGTTTTTAGCAGTTATGGTGATTATTATTACTTTTAGCCCCAGTATATCATTTTCACTTTTCAATTTTCTCACATTCTTAAGGGGTAACCTATGAAGCCACCAGTTTACAGAAATCTCTTTTCAGGTCACTGTGTGGTACTTTGACTTTTAATACAACCCAAAAGTTGTGCCAAGCTACTTTTCTGTTGTTCTAAGGAATTATTTCATTAAAAAAAAAAAAAGAGAGAGAGACTGCTCTGTGGGAAAATGTGTTTTCTTCACTATTTAATCAGACATTTCCACACCAAATCACTTTGTAGACACACATTTGCTTTGAAAATATAATCTTATCGGGTTGGTTAGAGTAAAATTCTTGTCTGTTTCTTACCTTTGAATCTGAGCTCTATTTATAAGGCCCAGCTAAATGATGTCTGCATTTCAGGCATTTCCTTGCTAGAGAGGTTTACATGAGCTTGGTTCACGTGGACACACTGAGCATGTGAGCGACGTATCAATTTAATTCCTATACAGAGTATAACCTTATCAAAGTGCTCCTCTTCCACAGAAGAAAATGATGTGAGAGTATGGTTAAATACGTATCTGTTTTTAGCTTTCTGATATTTTCTTCTTGCTTTATCTATTCAGAATAAACAAAGAGGATCACTCCTTCATTCCTTATTTGTCTATGCCAGTAAATAGGGTCCCCTTCACCCTGGAAGTACTCCTTCCTCCCCTCCCATGGAAATATCTTCTAGAAAAACTTGGTTTAGACAGAATGCAAACATTTAATCCTTGCAACTATATTTTAAATGATACCATGTTTTTTCATAAATCTATGTGTGGTGACATATTTCATAACAAAACACAAGATCTTCTGTGCAGTTTTTATTCATGGGAGGAGGGTTTACAGAAAATCACAACATTGTAATAGACTTCTTCAGCAAGTTAATTTTCACTTCAGTGTGAATATACAATTCATGGGGGAAAAAATAATAGTTATTTAGGCATAGCAGTACTTACCTGTCGCTGTGTGAAAATTCCTACCACCACTAGTATCCTTCTATTTCAATATTATTAGTAGACTGCCTTCTTGCCAGATGGTTTTTATAAACAAAATCTCCAACTTTGAATTTGGGTTCAGAGCTTTGCAATTTAGACAAACAAGAATGAACCAATAGGACACAAAGTCCAACAGCACAGTTCTTACACATGCCCCAACTTGGGTTTTTTTGGTGACTACCCTACGGAGACTGTCCTTCATTAACAATCTTAATGAGTGTTCCGCCTGTATTTTTCTACCAAGAATGTCAAATAAGGTTCGAAAGCAAATGTAAACTAATGCAAGTGACACACGCTAAAAATAGCCCTATAAATCTGTTCATTTTGTTTAGATAGTTTCCAGAGTTGTAAAAAGTAGGACTGCTCAGCTTTATTATTTGTTTTGGAAAAACTAATTCTGTAGAGAATGGGCCACTGATAGTGCTCTATTGCTGGAGGAGATTTATTCAGACTGTTTCTAGATTTAATTTTTTTAACAAAGAAATTTTTATTCTTATTTCCAAATAATCTATGAAATACTGAACTGAATGAAATCTATAATAGCAAAAAGAAAAGAGAACTTTTCTTTCCGTCATTGGAATTAAGACCTTGAAAGAGCTATATTTAAAATGAAATTAATTGAACCCTCATTCCTATTAACCTGTCAAATATGTTGTTCCCAAAGCATCCTGTAACAAAGCAACAGTATTTATTGTCTTATATACCATGAGGCTTTAAAAATAACTCTGGAAGAACATCTACAATCTGAATAAACAACTAAAATATAGACATGTCTTTGTAAAGAGAAAAGCAGTGCTTTAAAGTGCAACATTTGATGAAAATGTATTTTAGAAAACCATGTAATTTGAATTTGAGAAATTCAGTAATGGAAAGCCACAGAAAGAAGGAGTGTGAGCTCTGTCACCTGCTAGGGAAGCTTGGGGAAATGGCTTAACTTTTCTCTTGAGAGAAACTTTGGGTTTAAGCCCTTCCTTTCCCCTTTCTTCATAATAGTCAAAAAGGATTTTTCAGATTGCTTGAATGACTTTGCATTTAAGCCAAGACTAGTTGCAGTTTGGGGCTTTGTCTTTTGATGTCTTCTCCCGACAGAGACGTGTATATACAGACAACATGATAAAACTGAGCAGTGATCCAACTTTTCAGAAGAATCAGTCTGGAAACTCGATCAACTTCTTTTTTAGAGAAATAGTAATATTATCATTTAACAGGACCCTACAGCTTAGCTTTTTTTTCTCCACACCGCACACTTCAATTGCTAAGAAGCAGGAGTTTCCAGAGCTCCCATACACTCCTTCCCACCCCCAGTTCCTCAAACCTCTTCCCCCTGAGTTCAGAAAGAAAACAGTGTTGCTATTCATGGGATAATTGTCAAACCCATGACAAGTGCCAAATCAGACAGTGCCAAGAAATCATTAGTTCAGTGTACATCTCAGGTTTCTGTAATGTTCAATTAATGGGCTAGATTTCATCAGAGCGTTTTTTCTTGTAAATTCTTCTTGTTATGCTTTTAGGCATCTTGTAGAAGAATTCTATAAGCCAAGTTTATAGCAATTCTTTAGTCCTTATGATTGCTTTTTTTAAAAAACTGAAATTTTATCTTCGAAGATTTCTATATTATTTTCATTGCAAACCATTTTAAATGACTAATTCAGAAAACTAAGCTGCTACACTGAAAAAAGTGTACTAAAGTTGAACCTTCTAAGAAGTTCAAACACATAGACATGGAAAAAAATAACCAACCTACATTTAAAGCCTAAAAATATTCTTATTCATATAAAAAGTTAACATAAGAAAAGTTTAGCAACATTTTTACAAAATCAGCAGCATAAATGTTGATGCAAGTCTGTCTCACAGAAACAAGTAACATCAATGTTTCAGCTATATACAGTCATTATATTTTTAAATATGTCATAGAAATATGTCATCACAGAAAGACCAAATATACAATGGTACTAACCAAGCAGCACTTTCAAGAACAGAGGAAAAGGAATCGCATTTTTTTGTTGTTTTTAAAGCTATTGGCATAAATAGCCTGACCTGTCATAAATTACCTTCTTTGCATAGGCTGAGTCAAAACATAACATTTTGCTTTCATCAGTTTTGTGTTAGAATTCTGAAAACCTGAGTGTTTTCAGTTTGTGTGTGTGTGTGTGTGTGTGTGTGTGTGTGTGCGTGTGTGCATACGTGCGCACGCACCCATGTGTGTGTCTGTTGAAATAATAAAATGTGTCTATGTAACAGGCATTCTCTGGACATTTTTCCTCGAGCACGAATGATCACTGAAAAGTGAGCTAAAGAACAGGGGTACTGCTTCTAAAAGGCAGCTCATGGGTTGTTTAATAGTATTTTAAATGTCTGCTAATGAGAGTCACAAGAAAGCGCACAAGAGTAGAGCCTTGGTTCCAGAGGTAATCACACAGCAGTCAAGAAGATTAACATGCCACTAGGGGACAGCAGAAAGTCACAGAAAGAGGTAGTGCTAGAGGGACCAGAACAAAAGACTTTTCTTTGTGGGGAGAGGGAGAGGGAGAGGGAGAGAGGGAGAAGGAGAGAGCAAGAGAGACAGGAGAGAGGGAGGAAGGGAGGGAAGGATAGACAGACGGGGAGAGAGAGATACAAAGAGAGGGAGGGAGGGAAGGAGACAGTCACACAGACAGATAGACAGAAACAGAGACAGAGATTCTCAAACCATAATCATTTCATAAGTGAGTTGTTTGTAAATGTATATTTTTTAAAGCAGTAAAAAATATTTTCAAGGATCCATTCTTGGATTGTCAAATTTTGGATACCAGATCTTGTAAAATATACATAATTATAGGTTTGGAAAAATAAATTAAAACATAGATTGTTTTCTACTTTTTGGAGTGAAAAGTTTCAAGAATCAGAAAAAGTAGAACAATGCCAAACACATTAAAAAGAACCCATCAATGAGAAAATACAGTGGTAAAATACTGAAAGTATTACTCAACAAAGTTAAACATAAAAAATGCATTTTATTTTCAAAGAGATATAAAATAACTAAAGAAATAAAAGTCACTAACTAATTGGTAAAGCTGGCCAAGTAATCTAGGGACCAAGTAGCTGACACAGACCTAGAATGTATCTCTAATCTTTAAGCACAATCCTGATTATTAACAGAAGTTGTAATTGTAATTTAAAAGAACTAGAAATTATAGCCTCTCTAATTATTTTACACATCCTTTAACCATCCACCTTTCTGAAATGGTGTTTTCCTTCTGTATTTGTACAAACAAGCATTGTTTTCAGTGTAAGTTTTGCTATTCTGAGTGATTTCTCCGTATTGCAACTCTTATCAAATGACAACCCATTTTTGACCCTGTGTTTTTCAGATTCAAGGATCCTATTCCTTTCTTCGATCTTCCTAACCCTAGATCACTGGTTGCTCAGACGATCTCTCCCCTGGTAAGGACAGTATGACTTTTACCATCCCTTTTCATGGCAATTTTTACCATTGTAATATTGCTCCTTGAATTCTGCACATCCTAAGGTCTTGTTTTATATGATAAGTATGGCATAAAATCAGAAATTATAAAATATTTAGTTATTTATTGCATTTCTTTATTCTTTGTTTTTTATATAACTAGTTACAAAATACAACAAATCTGTTTGTTGGCCTTCTTTTTAATATTAAACATATGAACCCCACAGAATTTTTTTTTAATTAGTAGTGGAAGCTATATATAATCCTCACATGAATAACTAATGTTCCTTTTTTATTACCAAAATTCTGATTAAATTTACATTTATATATTCTAAATATACGCTGTACCTTTAATTTTATTTTTTTACTCTTTCACCTTTTGCTTCCTCAGTAATTTTTTTCTGCTTAAATATTCTGACTTCTAAAATTTAGTGATTCATTTATGCTAACAGCATTTATCCCCAAGTCATTCTTTTCTTCCAAGTGTTCCTGTTGCATGAGTTGCATTCTTTCTTTTTATTCTTCAATCTGACCTTGTGGGCTTCAAAAATAACATAATTCTATCCATTCTAAACCCTGAAGATTCTTTCCCGTTCTCCCCTTGCCCTCAGGTCTTCCTAACATCTCTCTCGAACCCTCATCAGCTACATTGAAGACGCTGCTGCCTTGTGCTGTCCTTAGAGGAAACAGAGAGCAGCTGCTCACCTCTACCTGCAAAAGACTGTGTTCTTTCACGAACTTGAAGGCTGCTATTAATTCCCTCCAATTCTTCTCTTTACCAGACTAAACAAGACCATGCCGTTCCCCTTGTTTCTTCGGGACAAATTCCTAACCCTTTACTTTTTTGTTCTTACTGGTGCTTTTGGGCCTACTCTAAATTCTGCATGTTTGGCATAAGTGTTAGGCTTCTAGAGAACACAATAAGATAATGCAGAACTGATTAATATTGCATATAATATGGATGGTGATTTATATTTCTAAATTCTTCAGTGACTGTCAGTGCTTTGTCGTTGAACAACAAAGCTATTTTTTCAATCTGCAATTAGCTTGCAATCCACTCTGCCCATCTATATCATTTTCCTTACTTAGGGTTGAACAAATGCTTCTTTATTTATAATTAAAATCTACTTTCTTTCCTCAACAGTTAATTTTTCACATTTTTCTAATAACCTTCACTCTAATTTTGCCTACTGGTTTTATTCTGTCAGTTTGCTTAAGTTGAAACCATAATATTGTAAGCAGTTTCCAAAACTTGATAATTTTTAGAATGCATTAGAAATTAAAATAACTATATCTATTTGATTTTATTAAGTATACTTTTGGTAAAAAAATTGGTGAGTTTTGAAAAAGGAAAAGTAATTTTAAAGTATTACTGTTACATTAAAAGTTAGGTAATTTCCCCTTCAAACAAAAAACTTTGATTCTGGGGGCCTGAGTGAGAAAAAGAGAGGAAAGGCTGTTGGTAAGTACAAGGAAGCATAAGTTAACTTCCAGAGAACTGAAGCATTTGGCCTTCACCCTTCTCTTACCTCAGGAAAAATCCCAACCAAGATTTATGATTTTCCTCACAACTGCATCCTCTGTCATGTTTTATACTTGATCTGTCTACACAAGGAGATAGAGAAGACAGATATGAATAAAATTATATCTAATCTTTCTCATCCCTAACATTTTCAGCATGCACACCTTGTAGGGCAAGTTATTCTCCTTAGATATATCTTTTGCCTGCAAAGAAAAAGATATGAAAGAATCCTGTAAATTCTCAGTAGTTCTCATCATGGGCCACTGGTGCTTAAAAAAACTGGAAATCTCAGTGAACCAAGGAGAGACAAAAATAAATTAAAAAGTTAAATTAAATCACTGTGTAGTTCTGTAGCTACCTAAATGCTATATTGTGAAAGAAAAGGAAGAATCACGAATTAAATTTCATGGATTTAATAGAAAATTATGATTCAATAAACTAATTTTCTATGCTAATCATCTAATATAAAAGAACATTATATCTAAAATAATCACTATTTGTCATTTTTTTACTGTGTCACAAGCTTTAAAAAAGGGTCAAAAGAAATGTTATGAATCTGCTTTGGGCTATTTATTGTAATTCATCTCCAAACTATTTTTAACACAAAATAAGGAAAAAGAATGGAGCTTTTCTTTAAAAAAAAAAAAAAAAAAAAAAATCAGCCTTCAAAAATATATCCTCACCCAGACATTGTCCTATTAAGAAAAGAACACCCGTGCGTGGATGGGCCAGGAGGCAGCTCTTTCCAGAACCTGCATTCAAGAAGCCGAAATTGCGAAAGAAAGTTGTCTGCGCCCACCACCACCCGCCTGGTGCCTGGGAGACCTTCTAGGCTGAGGCCGTCCACGCATTTCAGGGAGAGAAGTTCGCCTTCCAGCAAGAAGACCAGAGAAAAGTAAAGATCCCTTTCTGTTTATATAATTTCAATTTACAAAAATTAAAAAGTAAAACAAAGCATTGGGAAAGCGCTCTGGCTGTCCCTTGGCACGTGGTGAGTGCCGCTAGAGTGCTCGCTCACATGGGAGTCTTATCTGACGGTCAGAGAGGTAATCAAAGACTAACGGATTACAGAGGGAGAGTGGTGCAAAATGAAGCAACCCTAACCCAAAACGCAGTGCTGATTTCATTCAAGATTTCTATCCCAGGACATTTACATTTGTTTTTTTCTCTGGAAATAACTCAAGCTTTAGAAAAGCCTAAAAGCAAAAACCTCCGTAGCAAAATCTGTGCAATGTGTAGAGTGAAGAACCATTGCGAAGCATGTGCTGGCCTCCCGCAGCGACCGTGCCTCATCTCCCCGAACAAGCCGGTGGCACAGGCCGGACGTGGGAGCAGAGCCTGTGACTGCCGTCCGCTCTCTGGACAGACACCTTGGATGAAAACCATCGGGAGCCCCTGCTGTCTGTTTCTTCTTCTGTCTTGGACTTTCTCTTCTGATCACCTTGTATTATCCTTATCCTCGCTTTCAATCTCTTCTCTCTGTTTCTCTCTCTCTCTCTCTGTCTCTCTCTGTCTGTTTCTGTCTCTGTCTCTCTCTCTCTGTCTCTGTTTCTCTTTCTCGGTCTCTGTCTCTCTGTCTGTCTCTCTGTTTCTGTCTCTGTCTCTGTCTCTCTGTCTCTGTCTCTCTCTGTCTCTCTCTGTCTCTCTGTTTCTGTCTCTGTCTCTGTCTCTCTGACTCTGTTTCTCTGTCTCTCTGTCTCTGTCTCTCTCTGTCTCTCTGTCTCTGTCTCTCTCTGTCTCTGTCTCTCTCTCTCTCTCTCTCTCTCTCTCTCTCTCTCTCTCTCCCCACTCAGGAAATCTCTTTTCCTAAGTCACAAATATATTTCATTAAGTTATGTTTGCATTCATGCCATCCATTATGTCCTCCTCCCTAAATCACTCCTGGCATTCTTTCCCTCTTTTTCTCCTCCAAACCCTCTTGTCCCCTTCTGTCCCCTCAGGGTGCTGCTGGGTGTGCTGCTCTTTTGTCCTGTCACCCCACAATCTTCAGCAGCAAATCTCCTTCACCTCTCTTGCCATGTTGTCTGTGTAAGTACAGGGGGAGGATGAAATGACTTGTGCGTCGGTTCAGGGTTAGGAAAAAAGGTCATAATACCCCAAAAGATGCAGAGTGTCTCAGGAGGACAATTTCCAAAGTATCTGATTTTAATATAGGGGACCGACACATGCAAAACTTAAGGAATAATATCCATAAAATATGTTCCTTTACTTTCAGACCCCTGCTTTTATATTCTTCAAGATATATATTAAAATAAAGCACATTCATTTGAAAGACCTCTTGTGATTATTTTTGTTTTTCCTTTCCTAAGAGATTTTAAGTAATCTTTCTAGCATGGATTACTAAAAGGAAGCGATAGTTTTCTTTTTATATTAAATCTGAATACTTTAGTTCAGCTCTAAGAAAATGTATTTTAACAAGTCTTCTTTGTGAAGACACAGTTTAAATAACCTATTGTGCATTTCATTTGTAAATAATTTATTACTGAATACAAATGGTCATGCTTTCCTACATGTCAAAATCAACAGGAGGCAGGGCTTGGTATAAGGTTCACCATTAGACCAACGAAATTTCCGTCAAAATTGTATGAAAGGCATGGTTAATATTTAATTTACATTATAACACCGACAGGCTCTGGAACGTACTTCATCATAATGATATACATAGCTGAACCGTGTCATCCTCTTGTGGTTAAATAAAAATATTTAAAATTCCCACCAATGAAGCAACCTGAGAGACTGAATAGCTTTTATTATTTTTTAACATATTCTTTAAGAGAAATAGTGAACATTATATATGTGCATTCATTAAGGACCATGGCCTCACTTTCTCCTCCTTCCCAAAATTTCTTTGCTAGGTTCAACCTTTGAATCTCCATATTGCAGTCTAGGAGCCTGGAGAACAATGGATGGGCTTTATATAGCACCTGACTGATATTTCCAGGGTGTGAAAGTCTCTACTGGCAGATTAGGCTGATATTGCATATTCAAACACAAGCAATGATATATTTGTCATTGCTATTGACCTTTATCTCTCCGGTTTCCTGACAACCTTCTACAGTTATTGACATTACAAATACCAGCAACAACGTGCAGGGCAAAGTATAACCTTTCATTTACCTTCATGTCCCTCAAATGACTTGTGTAGGTAGTTTCAACAAAAGTGGCAAACAATGATACTGTTGATTTTTTTTCACCTTAACTTGCTAAAATGTTTTCCATTTTCCTCTTGTTCTCAGAAAATCATGCCAATAATTCTCTACAAAGGAAACGATTTCAAATGAATACAGGTAATTAGAAGTGTCAAGAAATCAGCAAAGTAGGGTGTCTGCCATCATTTCTGCAGAACGAGTGCCAGATTCTCTTTCAAAAAGGTCTTTGTCATTTTTTAATAGAAGGTAATTAATGTAGACTGCAGTAAAATTCACAGGATCCTAGTGCTTGTCTTTCTTGCCATAGAAATGGGACCATAAAGATGTTTTGATATGTAGAAACAATCTTCCAGGTTATTTAAAAATGACTTTTAATTACAAAAGTAGTTCTTTTAGTCTTTTCATTTCAAAAGAGAAAGGATTTAAATAGAAAGGGCATATTTATTAGAAGATAAAGGAAAGAAACTTTTAAAGGAAAAATTATCTGAAAAGTGAAACAACAAGATTTTATAAAATTGACAAGAGATGCTCTAAATTAACCCACAGTCTCAAATGTTCTAACAGTAAAAGAAATAGTGAAGAATGTCCTACTGAATACAACTGCACATTTTTGACATGATGATACCAGATGATACAGAGGGCAAAAAAAAGAGTAAGTTTTGTGTTTTGGGGAATTTTTTTTGTTTTTGTTTTTCTTTCCTAAGATCAAACTGAATGGACTATTTGGTTCTATTAAAAACACCCTTTGGCTGGAAAGGTAGCATAAGTGCTTAACATGCATTCTGCCCCAGGCAGGTAATCTTCTCGCTGAAAGCAAACAAAAATCAACAAACACAAGTAAGTAAGGCAGTCTCTACAAGATCAGTGACAACTAGCTCACAGATCTCTATCAAATGAGGGGCATTTTAGGATCCATCCCATTCTTTTGGGGGTAAGTCTGGTTAAGTCGGTTTTAGAGTATCTAAAGTCACAAAGTCTTACTGTGTGCTATCCAAATGGAATAGTTCTTCCATTTATTTATATATACAATTGTTTCATTTTACAAAAATGCTCGGTTATCGACAAAATTTATATTTCCCCATTTTAAGTTTTTATCTTGGGAAACCTAAAAATGTCTTGATCACAGGAAATATACTCTCAAAATGTAAAGTTTGAAATTTAAATGATGAGGCTATTTTCATGTTGGTGAATCTGGGGCCATGACAAAGTAGCTAGCCTTATACCACAGGGGACCCAAGCGCACTCCGTCACCACCAAGGGGTGTCTCAAGACATGTTACTGTTTCTAAATACAAGAATGCAAATAAGCATTCAATAGCAATGGTCATTGTCATCTGGTATTTGAATGGAATATGGAGAAGAGTCAACCTAATTCCTCCAATGAACCTTTTTTCCACAAAAAGTAGAATAAGATCCTGTTTTGCCCTTAATTTTCTATCCTGAAATTAGCGCTTTTAAGAGAATCCTCACCAGCAACAAACAAGTAAAAAACATTGAGCCACAGTTATTATGGTAGTCATATGTTACGCTGCATACCACTGTGTGCTTCTGGGAATCAGAGCTTACTGTTTTTGTTTATGAAACAGTCAAAGTTTTCAGAATCCTTGACTGTATTTTAAAAAGAAAAGGCTACATTTCTTTTAGGAATATTTTTAAAGTGTTAATGTTTAAAAGGTAAACATTTATGCTTCACCTTTTCCCTATCATTACAAAACATCACAGATTCCTTCATAATAGCTATCTTCTCAAAGGTTAAAATAGTAATTAAGGAATAATTTAGAAAAAGTGGCTTTTTTGATGGATCAAGGCACCAAAGAGATGCAAAGTGGTGGACCGAGGTTTCAGCCATCACGTGGACCTCATTTCGTCATGAAAAAAAAATAATAAATTTCAGATTAAAATGTAGAATAAATTGACAATATTAAATCAGACAGTAGGATGGGGGAGGGGCCAGGGGCCAGTGCAGCAGCACAAACACCTGCCTGGCAAGAGAAAGATCCTAAGTTTGATTTCTGATACAAAAAAAAAAAAAAAAAAAAAGGATGGGGAAGGTACAAAAAGTTAGTAGCCAAGAAGTAGAAGGAAGAAAAAGCCACATGCCACTCCCTTAACCACCTGAACCCATTTGATGATGGCTACCTGTGTTACATGGTGTGTGTGTCTGTGTGTGTGTGTGTGTGTGTGTGTGTGTGTGTGTGTGTGTATTTTCCCCGGCTCTAGAAATTGAACACAGAGCCTTTGCACTAAATTATATCCCAGACCTTTTTTCATATTTTGTTCTGAGACAGTTTCTCACTAAGTCACTAAATTTCTCAATCTGACCTCAGACTTGCGATCTTTCCACCTCAAACAAGTGACCAAGAACATAATCAGTCCAGGCACAGATGATTTCA
This sequence comes from Ctenomys sociabilis, assembly GCA_004027165.1. NCBI lineage: Eukaryota > Metazoa > Chordata > Mammalia > Rodentia > Ctenomyidae > Ctenomys > Ctenomys sociabilis. Next base: position 27,034 of record PVKA01025164.1, read on the forward strand.
AGTTGGGCTACCTTAGCCTTCAAGTCACATGATCCCAGCTGAAACCCTGATTTAGTGCTTTCACAGAGCCTACATCTAAATACCCAGTGGGATCAAAGAAAGGTAAATGGCCATTTGGAAGACCATAGTCTCATTATAATGGCTTCTGACTGGCCTTTATTTTTTTTGTTATTTACACCATTTAATCGGAAAATTTCAGGTAGCGAATCAGATGATGCCTGCATGAAAAGCCTATATTAGCTACAATGGAACCACATCCATCTGGAACCAGCCAGAGGATGTTGTTCTGGAAAAATATACTATGTGCAATTAAACTGAAGGAGCTAATAGTGACATAGGGAACACAGGACATGGGTGGATGACCTACAAATGATATAGGGGGACTGGTCTTTGTTTTACCTCTTCCATCCTTTCTTATATGAAAAAAGAATAATTCCATTTGGATGCATGGCAAAACTCCCCTGCCAAAGACAATGAAGATGAACTGTCTCTTATATGATTGATTACACAGTTTCATTATATACTGTCTTAAAAAGCAGATGTATCTATTGATTAATCACTGTCAAAAATAATAGCACAAGGATTAACTGTGTTCAAGGAGAATTCATCCTTCTTTATTCTTCAAATGTATGATTGTAACCATAGTTCATATTGAGCTAATAGGAAGCAGACATTCATATTGATTATTAAAATAACAACATACTGTTTGCTATTTATAGTGATTAACCAAAAACAATTAACCAATGTTCTTATCTTGTGAGGACTGCTTATGCGCCTCCCACCCTGGTTCTTTATCCCCAAATACCTCTGCCCACACTAACTCAAGTAATGAATTTTATAGCAACATGTTCTCTGCGGTGCACCTTTAGCAATGTGACCAATTTCCTCTCTTATCAGTCTGTGCCCACATTATACCAAGCTTTTACTCTTTTTAGACTCACCCCTGATTTTAGCTCCATCTACTGGGTTACAGGACATTTTATGCTGCCTCCATCCACATTTATACTTTCACTGGCAGAACAATTGTTAGATAAAATTTATATTTGAATATTCTAATCAAGTTATGTCTTCTACATTAGAGATGTACAGGTATGTTTGTTCATTTTGTTGAGCAAACTCAAAGATAGTCTTCAAACTGGCGTTAGCACAACTTTTATGCACCTATGCAGCCCTTCTCTGCATGGAGGTAGGATGACACTGATTTTGACTGGGCTGATTTAGAAGGCACATAAATTTTCATAATAAAGTATCATATTTCCACCTGTAAATATTGTATATTGTAGATTATTATCTACAATAAACAACAATTTGAACATTATTTTAGAAATAAGCAATTAGTGGCATAAAAATCTATGCTTAAGGCACATGGAATTCAATGGTTAGAGTTCCATCCTACTGCTGTCACAGTGAAGAAAATCAATATCTGAGAAAAATCTACACGAACATGTTGATTTTTTTTTATTTCTTCAGTTTTGTTCCACAGTCTCCTTTAAACAATAAAAAATTGGCATTGGACTATTAATTTGGTACTCTATAAAAATGCTTTAATTGAATTAGCAAGTGTTATTGAAATTCAAAAATAGAGATGGGATTATAAAAATCATCTTAGTATCTCCCTTAAATAAGTGTCCAACATGCTATTCAATCTCAATCCCAAATTTCTAATCTAGACCCATCTGTACCCACTGTTTTGAGTATTGTATTGTCACTGCCTCAGAGACCTGAAATTCAGCATCTAAGGTTCAGATGATTCCTTATCTTGGCAATTTAATGTACTCAGATGGGGTAAGTTTGGAACTGAGGGATAATCTTTGACCTGTCTCTCTTCTCCTCCCATATTAAGTATCCAGCCATAAATGTAGCACTCCTTGGTCATCTTTCAAACATTTTAACTTGTGACTGTCTCTTCACTACCATCTTTCATCTAGACCCCATAACAGCACCAACTGGCCCACTGCTTCTATTCTAAAAGTGCTCCATCTGGTCTTCATATTGAAAAAATATTTCCCAAATACAAATCTTACGATATTTTTCCCCGCTCAGAAACTGACGAAGACTTGCTGTCTGACAGCCTTACAAACCCTGACTCAGTGATCCAAAGTGCACAGATAACTACTACATTCTTTTATCATTTATCTTTTCCTTTTACTAAACTGCAACCACTTTACTGTATTTCAGATTCTCAATACTGCTCCCTCCCTAGAGCTTCTGAATGCATCATTCTCTTTGTCCTGTCCAAGCCTGTTCCTTAGAACAGTGCTCTCGAACTTTAATGTTCCAAGGAATCCCCCAGAAATCTTGTTTAAAATGCAGATTCTGATTTAGTAGGTCTAGGAGAGAGCCAGCTGTTGTGCGTCTCTACAAAGGTATCAGGTGGCTCCAGTGCTGCTGGCTGTGGACAGCATTATGAAAGAAAAGACCCAGACAACTTCCATTTACCCTTAAGCTTCCCCTTTAATATCACCTCGTTAGGGGAACTTCTCCCGAGCCTCACGTGTAGGCCACATTCTTTTGTTATGTGCTCTCATGGAAGTGCGCCCTTTTATATAATAATGATTCCAATTTGTAATTATACATTAATAAAAAGATAACTATATATTTATATTTCTTATTCCCCACAAGGGCTCAGAATAGTTTTGCTCATCATTGAGTACTGAGCCACATACTAAGGCCATGAAGGCACTAAATAAATGGTTGTGGAAGGAAGGAAGGAAGGAAGGAAGGAAGGAAGGAAGGAAGGAAGGAAGGAAGGAAGGAAGGAAGGAAAGAAGGAAGGTCACTTTATAAATTGGTGGCATTTAGTATCATAAAATGTTAGAAGGTCATCCAGACTAAAGAATGAGTATTATCTATATATTATATGATTCTGAGGAAAGACTTGAGGTCTCTGCAAAAGCAGAATAGCATTACTTTACATTCAAATATTAAGCATGGTGTGATTAATTGAACTTAACAAGGTCATACAACCAGTCAGTGGTAAAAGTATACATCTTCCAAGATAGAGCAATAGAGAGATAGATAGATGGATGGATAAACAGATAGGCAGATAAATAGACATAGAAACATACATAGAGACATAGAGATAGATGTAGAGATAGACAGATATTTCAAACAGCTCACTATAAATTCAAGAAGAGAAATTTAAAGGTATGAGAGAAAGAACCAGTGAAAAAATATATTTTCCTATTAATAATTGTTCATTTGGCATCAGTGCAGTCAGGGTTTTGCATACATTTTCATCTCAGTAAGATCAGATGAAAAAAAAAGAATTTCTTTATAATAAAATTTCAAGGTAATCAAAAAATCTCCTTATATTGTTAAGGAGTTTATCATATCTGTTAATTTTCAACTTTATATCTGTAATTCAGTCTCCAAATAGAATACAAAAGAAATGTTTTAGGGGAGAGAAAATATTGACGCTACTCTGAGAATGTATATAACCTCAAACAACAAAATTCAGAATTTAGGGTAACAACAAGGTAATAAAAGCCCCTATCAGAATGAAGTCAACTGAATTTCACTTACCTTCAATGAAGTAAGAGATCTCAGGAAGTATCTGTTGAGTTCTTTGTTGTAATCTTTCATTCCCCAGTTGAGTGTCTTTAGCAAACATTTTGGTAGGATAAGCAGGACTTTGGTTTCATTCAGTATTTTGAGATTTCCAGGTTGTTCATAGACTGTCCTTTTAAAGTTCAATTCCATCCAAGTAAGCAAAAGGGATAAATCCTCTCTTGTGTAATGGGACCTTACAAACATGCACATTGCTTTTACACACATGTATTATGTCAAATCAGAAGAATTCTATATAGAGGCAAACTTTCCTATGAAAAACAAAGAAGATTGGTTAATTTCTGGCTTAAAGAAAATGACATTCTGCCTCCAAAAAAATGTGCATGGCTGTGGAAAAATAAAATGCAACATTTTAAGGGCTGAAATGTAAGAAAACCCTCTGTCATGAAGACATCCAAATATCTTTTGAACTATTTACACCATATGCGTCCCAATAAGGCTCCTTTCTGATTAAATAATGACAAGTAAGTGGAACCAAAGATGGCTTCAAAGACCCTTGAGTCTTTACACAGCTTTTTGTAATTTTGCATGTGTGAAATTTAGCTATCATTATACAAATGTTCTCCAAAGCATAATTTTCTTGGTCTGCAAAATATGTCGGGGAGCAGGATGCCTTGCCCATAGTAGGCACTCAGAAGTAGGGCTGAAAATATTAATAACAAGTGAGTGCCCAAGAAAGCAATCCTAATGAAATATGAATATTTTTTAAACTTCTAAGCACAAGTTTAATTACTTTAAAAGAATAATTACGAACGTATGGCTGACAACTGCCTCTAAAATTGAGAATCAAGTTTGGGGGACGGGTGTATGCAGCAATACTGGCCAGACATATGTGGGACACACAGAGAGGGAGAAATTATACAGTCATTAGAATTCTGAATCGCTTGTAATGATCTGGGAAAATATTTCTAATAGAATGTTGCATATGAAAAGCAGGAAAAACCATATGCACAATAAAATATGAATGCCTTCATTCTAATGGAAAACAAGACAAAAAGAAGACTGGGTTAAAGTAAGTAAAAAGATTTCAAGAGTGGATATCTTTAGGTAATGAGATTACAAAGGTTTAGTTTTAAGAAGCACGTATGAATTTTAAATGCAAAATAAAAATATGCCCTTTCAATAGTAAATAAGGGTGCTAGACCATGATGACACTCATTTTCTTGTAGGAAAGGACAACTGCTTAAGCAGTGCTCTGCAGAACCCATGGGCTGTCTGTGGATTCAACCACACCCTGACATTCCCAAGAGTGTTACTCACACACATCTGGATGAAATCTTGGACATTTGAATTGCCCAAGCAGAGGACACTAAGAGGAAAACTGCACTGTTGCTGAAATAAAACTAAGGTAAAAAGAAATAAAATACTAGGAATTTTTAAACATGATGCACTTACTTTTCTGTTCCTAAGTGATGCTTTAAAGCCATCCATCCTAATGCTTCATATAAGAATGCAGCAGTTTACTCCTTGGGGTCCTAGTTTCCCCAGAATTAGTAAGGACTTAAAGGCCATGTGGCACGCACTTGATCCAATGCTTGCATCTCAAGGGTCAACAAATGCCTGGGTCTAGACAAACCTTTAGGTCACTCACTGTCTCCTGTGGAAGACTTGACAGCTAACACGTACTTCCTCCCTTGGTAGCCTTAAGAAAACAACCATATCAACTTGATAAACATAAATAAATAAAGTAACCTATTTACCACTCTTGTTTACGATGGAAGAAATTCAGGCTTGCTGAGCCACAAACACATATATTGAAAATTGCAGAGGTTAGGCTGGCTCAGGTGCAAACAGATCTTCACATTACAAAACTCAGGATTTGCGCTCATGCCCTCTTGGCACTGCCTTTTCTGTTTGGGCTCCAGCCTCTGGCACATTGAAATGACAAAGCTGCTTCAGCACCTCCCATACGCAGAAATCTCTCTTCTGAATAATCCTATTAAAACACACACAGAGGGCTGGGGAGATGGCTTAGTAGAATGAGAGCTTGCCTGGCAAGCACAAAGGTCTGAGTTTAATCCTCAGTTCCAAAAAAGAAATGAAAAAAACACAGAGCCACACACACACACACACACACACACACACACACACACGCTGTCTATGCCCCCCACACACCTTTTTTTTTCTTTTGTATTTTAGGGAGGGTTTGCAGGGTGTTCAGGGTCTCACTACTAGATCGGACTTGTAGTGATCCACCTGTTTACAGCCTCCAAAGTGCTGGGATTATAGGCATGCACCGCCATGCTCAGTCTTAGCATGCCCCCGGGGCGGGGCAGCACAATAGGCCTGGGAATTGAACCCCTGGCCCCTGTGCCTGCTTGCAGGCACTTTAGTCAGCTGAGCTATTTGGCTGACCCTCTCCCCAAAATTTTTACAAATAAAATTTCTAGGCCTGATCATTACTGTTTAGAATTGAGTTTTGTAACCATCTTGGCCTAATCGTTGAGTTCAAGAGCATAAAACCCATCTATGGATCCGTTTACACTACACTCACCCTTCAGATTGAAAACAGTGTAAGTTCTAGACAAAGTGTAAGAAACAAGGATGGAGGTTCTTTAAATGAATGGCAGTGCAGATAGCAAGTGATAGGCAAACAAATAGGTGGCTGGCTGGCTGGCGGGATGGATGCATGGACGATGGAAGGATGGATGGATGGATGGATGGATGGATGGATGGATGGATGGATGGATGC
>PVKA01025165.1:5120-33391 GCA_004027165.1 Ctenomys sociabilis
CCATACAGAGTCGATGAATTAATACATTGCAAACTGTTTTCATAATGTTTTGGTATTGTACAAGGTGCATACATGATATTATATTTACAGGTATTATTTTAGCAGATATCTCTTATCAGTGAATTAAGAGTGTAGTTGCTTACTTATCTTTTTTTATAGCTGAATTATATCAAAAATTCAATAATTATTTACCTAGTGGGTGACCATAGCACTAAAAGCCGACATAATATCCTGTCCAACCACCATTTGTGCAGATCTTGCCTATCATAGAATTATGTAGAAGTACAGCGTTATCTATCCCAACTGTACTGTCTATACACACACATCATGATTTTTTTCTTTCTACAACCCTTCCTTTGTCTACACCTGTCAAAAGTGGGCACTCCATTGACATTCAACTACCTTAGGTGCTTAAACTCGACACCACAATCCAACACAGTCCAGCATTCTGCAACCATAGGGAGAACTAGTAATTTTAACATGTCACTTGATCCATACTTTGGAGAAAGGAAACTGAGGCCAGATTTCTTAAACTCTTGCTCAAGGCAAGAGATCTAGGATCCTCTGAGACTGAAGCAGTAATTTTCCTCTAATCTACCTATTATCAAAAAGTCTAGGACCCTTGGACCTTATGCCACAAGAGAGAGGAAGTTTTTCCTAAAACCAAAACAGTCATCTTTGACCTAGGATTTCTACATAATTCCTGGATATGTCTGAAGTCTGAATAGCCTTGAAATATGCCAATGTTACATCTGAAAGGCAAGCATCCCTACCTCTTTCATAGCTTTGTCAGCTGTGTCTCTGTCACTCCGTATCCCCAAGGCTCCGAAACAGGTTGAAAATCAACCAGGCAGAGAAATACAGCTGTACACACACAGGCCAGCACTACAGCACATTTAGAGCATGTACTTCCTTATTTGACCCCACAAGCCACCCTGTGAAGCAAGAGGGACAGTTGTGAAGATCCATCTCTTTTCATGTAGTCAACAGGTATTTGTTGACCTCCTATGCACCAAGCATTCCTGGGGTTACAGCAGTGGATGAAACACACAGGGCTCTCAGTGCCTTTTCATGTAGAAGAGAAGGCAAACAGATACAAACAAATTCATAAACAAATACATAAATAAGATGATCCCAAGGAATGGTAAGAACAATTAAAAAATAAAATAGGATAATCAAGTAAACAATTATTGGGGTGAAGAGGCAGCCTTTTAAGAAAGGAAGTTGGAGCAGCCTCTGAGATATCATCAGGCAGTGCCTCCAGGCAAGAAGAGTGGCCAAGCGCAGGCAGGAGACAGTAAGTGCAGGAGAGGTGACCGCACACATGCCAAGGTGCTGGGGCCAGGGTGCAGCGGACAACAGAAGGACAGTAGAAAGGCAACAAAGATGCTGAGTAACTGAAGGAGTTTGGAGGTCAGCAGAGGCTACATCATAAAGGTAGATCATGGCAAGCGGTTTGAGCGTTACCCTAAGGGCTGAAAGGGGAGTTATTACTCCCTTTGATTCCCTTTTTAAATAGCCCTAAGGTTCAGATGGAAATATTACTTAGCCAGGCAGTGGACCAGCCAGAACCCAAGCCCAGGAACTGTGACTAATAGTCTTCTCCTAGACATCTGTGAAAGCAAGAAAACCTAACCCTGCCTCAGCATGCTCCCACTCCCTTTCTCAGACCCTCTTACAGGACTAGGAAGCTACAGGGGAAGCAATAAATACAACTTCACAAATGGATTTGCCCACTCTGTGTCTTCCCAGCTCTTAGCAAAACAAAACTAAAAGAGGGGCAGTTGAGAATACCATCAGCACATAGGCAGGAGAATCAAACACAGCTCTCTCACACCAGCTGTGGTATGCAGCGAATAAGGAAGAAGAGGGATCAGTCCATAGAAGTCTGGGTCACTAAGGTTCTTCCCACCAGCAGGAGGACCATGAAGTCCAGCATCTATGGTCACCCCTGCCTGCCCTACCACTGTCAATTATCTTAGAGTAGTCAGGGCCCACATACTGCACTGCAGCATGCAAGAAAGCCAAGCAGAAGCCATTGGCCCACCCCAGAGTATTGCCCAGGACATTCTCCCACTTTTTTGGCATCAGATTACATGGCTCACTCTTACATGGCTCCCAGCCCTGCCTCTCTACTCCTTTGGTCTGACTCATTTCGAGTACTTTCTCTAGCTTCCAGCCCTTCATCCAGCAACCTTACACCCTCTCCTAGTTCTGAACAAAGATACTTTCTCCAAGGACATTGAGCTCAGCCTTTCAGGCTCCCTGAGCACTCTGCATGGATCCCACTCTCTGTCCTGGTCCACACAGAGCTCAGTGCCACCCCTAGCTCCATTCTCTGCATACCCAGCCTACCTAATCATGTCAGTTAGCCCCTAGTACTGTTGACACAGGGAGACAATTACAGCTCACAGATTTTTCTCTCAGATCAGGATTTTCTACCAGCTCTCCTATAAATCCAAACAGGAACTTACAGCTCTATAGGTCCAGGATTCCTCATGTCATTCCAATTCTTCAAGTTTACATTGGCTTTCTCTAAGTGTGAATGCTGAATTGTGACTGTCGTGAACTAAATATGTAAGAAACAAAAAGAAGAATTCCATTTCCTGGACTGGGCATTTCCTAAAACCAGAAGTTTCCTTCACTGGGGTTGATCTGTATCTCCCCATCTAAGATACTTGAGGGGTCAGTGGCCCACCAGGAATACTCTGAAATTCTAGATTTTTCAAAATGTATCCACCCTCTACAGAAAGTTTTTTACTTTCTTACATTCCTCTGTAGACTGTAATGGTGTTCTTATAGAGCCTTCTATGGAGTAGAATCCATTGTAATTGGAAATATCAGTCCAGAGATGTACTGATACCATGTGTCTGTCCATCTGTACCTACTTCAGAAAGCTGACTTTTGACAGTGTAGTCATGAGTGAAGCCAGTGAGGGAAAAGGTGGCAAAAGGATGGAGTATCACACAAAAGGCCTTCTCTGGAAGGCATGGAGGGACAGTGACCTTGAGTTCTGGGGTCTCCACAGGGTGTCACAGATAAATAGCATCCTCAGCCCTAGACATGAGAATGGGTACTAGTGATGCACTGCAGAACTTCCAGCTTCGACTTCCCCACTTTCTCCCTGGACTGACCCCAGTACAGGTCCCTCATATGAGGCTATGATTTCATCAGCAGCTACCTCTAAACTTCTAGGGCTTCTCCTGTATTGTGCCCAGGGTCACTGGGATAGTTTTGGGGGATAACAGGGAAGGCAATTGGAGGGGAGAAAAGGGAGAATAGAAGAGTAAGATGATCAAAATTAATCAGTATACCATATATAATATAGTTATATTATATTCATATAATATATGAATTTGCCAAGGTGAATATAATTATTATGCATCACAAACATGCTTTTTTCAAACTACAGAGGGGGTAAAGAAGAGAGCAAGAAAGGATAACAGGGAAGTTCGATACAATCAAGCCATGAATGGAAGAGACACTGAGAATTCTATTAATTTGTACAATTAATATGTGAAAAAAAAATAATAATAGCAATAATTTGACTTCTTGGGAAAACTACCTAGAAAGCAATTGTTCCACAGATATCTGCCTTCTGTTCTCCAGGCACATTCCTTTAAGCCCATGAGAGAAAGGAGAAGGGAAAAATAAATAGTCTCAAACTTCTATCCAGATACATACAAATAGCAGGTTCCTGTGTTTAGAATGGAGACCTACTACACAGGTTAGGCTGGTTTTCAGAAGCTGAGCCCGAGCCTATCCATCCCCATGTCCTTCCGGCTCACCAGCAGTCAGAGACTGTTTCAGTATAGTGAGTCCAGGGAAATGCTTAGCTTCTCAAATAATGGGAGGTCAGAAATCTTCCTCATTAGTAAACAGAACACACTATACACAACAGGACTGGAACCAGGAAGTCAGATCTCTCTCGGGAACGTTGCCAGCAAGAAAAATCACCACACAGAGATGAGGGGGGGGGGGGGCTATGTAAGCGCAGTTTCTCCGCTCAGGCAGGCTGCGGTCTTAACTGAGACGCAGCATTGCAATCCCAAAGGAGCTGACATGCGCTGGAGAGTGGCTAGGATACACAGGGAAAGGCACACCGGGATGTGGGAAGCGCAGTTAGAAAAGCCTTGGGCTCCCTTGGTCCCAAGACTATCGCAGGTGATCAAATGCAGCCTCTAGAGGCAAGAGAATCCTCCTGCCCGCCTTGTGCTCTGAGTGTTCTTTGGAGGGGTCTTTTTGGTACTGACTTCCTCCTTCATGCCTGGAGAAACGATAACTAACTGTTAGCTACTGACATATTTCAACTAAATCTAGTCTGTTATCTTCAAAGAAATTCGATTTCTTTAACATTCGCCTTGGTAAGCTTAAATCCCTCCTATCTATTTTACTGTTGACATGGCATTCTGGGTGTGGCAGTGGTTTCTGATGTTGCTTTGTTTATTTTAAACTCACCCCTGGCTTTCATCTGGATTTAAATCGAATCACTCTGCCCAGCAGTGCTTCTCTTTATTGTTTAAAAGCCGATCACATCTCTTTCTGAAAAGCACAGCGTACTTGTTACCCTTGTATGAAGCAGCCACAATTTACTAGGCTGAAAATCAATATGTGATTGAATCCAACTTGTGCTCCTCTCTGGAATTCTTATAGCCTTGAACTGATGGCCTCGCTTCACTGTCCCACACAGGCGCTCACCTTCAAAACCTGGAGGGAAAAGAATCTATTTTCCGGTGAGTGGAAAGAATACTGAAGGAATGATTTTAAACACCAGAAAGATATTTTGTATTGCTTGGGAACTGAGCAGACAATCCTCGAGCAAGGAGATAAAGGACAAGTTTCAAACTAAACCAGAGGTCTACTCTACGATGTGCAGCTAGGTAAAAGGAATCATTGTCTATAAGCTAATTTAAATTTGCTTCGGGAAAGAATCTATTCAAGGGGAAGGAAAAGCTGGGATGCAGAAAAGAACAAAAGAAAGAAGAAAAACAGATATATTTATGTATACATGCAGGATAACTTGGATAATTGTACTGCTGATCTCTGCTAGTCTATTGAAAGGAATGGTTAATGCTTAAATGTCTTTATTCTCCTTTTAAATTTCTTATAATTTTTTCTTTTACCAATTTTGCATGCTCACATCTAGTAATCTAAACAACTAATCTGAAGATAAAATTGTGCCATACAATGACCATTATTGAATTCCTACTTTTTGTTTATCAAATTCTGTATTGTTTCTATTTTTTTTACCAGTTTGTATTCTTTTTAAAAAAGTAATAATAAATATGATGATGATGACTAAAAATTTGCTTATAAATCTTTTTAGCCATTCTACATTTTTTGAATGCATGATCTGGAAGAATGACCACTTCCTCTATGGAGACAGCCTATAAAAGAAGCTACCAGATGTAGGAAGTGGAGCTGCTGAGAATTACTATTCTCATATGATGGTGAATCTCAGAATGAGAAAAAAAAAAAAAAAAAAAAAACAGAGGCTGACATTACTGGTGTAGCCCCAGTACCAGAAAATAGCACCAAAATCAGATAGATTCACCAAATCTCAGTCCTATTTTCACTGAATTCAAGCTTTTAAAACAAAAGAGGAGGACTGAGAGCTACCTAATTTCACTTTTCCTGTTTTAAAGACAGATTACCAAACCTACAAAAGTCTAAAAGAAAAGGTGTTTCTCTACTTCCCTTATACAGGGTGGACTTCTCTTGAAGGGTCAGCTAAACACAGTAGACTTAAAGAGCTATGAAGCAGTGTACCTCATGGATGGCTAATAAATTAAACAAAAGAGAAGGTAAATGTGATGAGAGAACTTTTAAAGACTTCTGATTTGAATGTGGGTATTAAAGTTGGGAAATGGGGACAGGCAAAGAGAGAAGATTCTAACTCAAATTGAAAAGCATGGCTAAAAGGCACATAGAGAGAATATATTTAATAGATACCACCATAAAAGTGCATATGCCCATACCAATTCCTGTGCCAATTTCTGTGTGGAGTTTCATGTCAGTTATGCCTGATATAACTTGTTTAAAATTTCTCATTCATTTTTATATGTCAAACCAAAAAGTTATTCTGAAAAACAATAATAACAGAACAGTAAGACAGTGAAATTTTCTCTATCTAAGAAGAGACCATTATATAATAACAACTATTCCAGATTGCCTATGAGTTACCCAAGTTTTGTAGGTGTAGTGGGGATGGATAATAGTAGACAATGTAAGCCACACAGATGACGTAAGTGGAAAGGGGAAGAAATAAGAAGCCACTGTGGACTTTCAAATGGGTAAAAGTACAGGAGAAAATATTGTTCTTTTCTGTCAAAACATTGACAAAGAGTCAACTATGAGTCTTCAAATATCAAACACCCCAGCTGATCCCCAAAATGGAAGGAAATAGCCTTCCCCAATGACACACCCTAAGGAGGATTTGTTTATGACGGAATGAGAAAACATTTCTTCCTTAAATAATTGCATAAATAGTGGAAAAATAGGAACTAAAACCTTGGCCTTGGAGCATAATTTGTTCCTGAAACATGCTTTTAATAGAAAGCACTTGTATATCAAACCAAATTTGCCCGTAAGAAATAATGAAAACTCAGATAATTAGTTTCACAACCCAAAAATATTCACTTAAAGTGTTTGCAGTACTATAATATGATACAAAATTATGGAGCAAATACAAAAAACACAGAAAAATAAAATTAACCTGTGCTTACTTATGAAAATCTCATGGCTAGTGTGAGGGAGACAAGAGAGAAGACAGTTACTAAGTAGAATGATTTTCACTATCACTAATAGAATCACTGCTGTCTATTGGCTCAGTGGAATCATTTTATTTTTGTTCAGTTTCAACAAGGAACCTACCCAATGACACTTGGCCTTGCTTCCTTTTGAGGATTTCATAGAAATGTAACATTGTACTGTCGTTAAACAGATTTATTGCTGTCACTGCTACAGCTTTATCCAGGTGGAGATTTTCTACAAATTTTTGCAGTTCTCACATTTTACACATATTCCCAATGTATTTGAAGGTGAATAATTCTTTACCTTTTTCTCCTCCTTTTCCTCCTTCTCTTGCTCCTCCTCTTCCTCTGCCGGTGAAATGCCTTGGATAGCCTTTTAATGTTGAGAGACAACCACTCACACTGTAAAAAGAGAGACAGAGAAAACCATTGGCTCAGTTGCAATTGTGTGATGTTCAGGGTCATGTACCACTTGAATTACAAGACACCATTCATATTTATCAATTTAAAATTTATTAGAAATATTACCTCATATTTTAGAACACTTGCTGAACAAGTTACTTGAAATTCAAAGTTTTTCTGTCTTAAAACAATGTTATTAAGTATGTATCCAACAACCAACTATTCAAAGAATTCCTAGTCCAGGAAGCAAGATATCAGCCCATAGAAGAGATAGAGGCAAAAGCCACCTCGTCACGGAAGTGAAACTTTAGAAGTGGACTGTTGCTGTGATGATTCCTACATGGAGTAAAAAGTTAGACCAGTACAGCAAGGGGATGGAATGTTGCCATGCAAAACCTCCCATGGACAAGAAACTTAATAGTTACATATGCGAGTAGACATTCACTGATGTTGGCAATTGTGTAAGATGGATCCTCTCAAAAATCTTAGTACTGAAGAGCAACAATCTTTCTGCCCAGATGCTGTCACAACTCTGAATATATGAAACAGGAGTAGCCTACACTACACAACCTAAAATTACTATAAACATAAAGAATTACAACAGTATTAAGTATAAAAAATACTCAAAATTTAAGATTTTATGTCTGATTATGAAGTATTGTATTTATTTAAAGTCTTTAAATGTATTTTAGTAGCGTTTATATAAAATATCAATACCAGGATCCAGGATACGGCTCAGTGGCATAAGCGTCTTCCTGGAAAGTGCAAGGCCCTGAGTTTGATCCCTGGCACTAAAAAAAAAAAAAAATCAGGACATAAATAAGAGCAGGCACTAATGAGACTAGAAGTAGTGGTGATAAGAATGTGGCCACATGAGCAAAAACTTAATGAAGAACTTAACACTTCTAGTCAAAATAGGGTGGAAAGGGCAGAGCAAGATAGCTCAGCAGATTAAGTGCCTGCTTAGACAAGCGCAGGGACCAGGGTTTGATTCCAACACCACATGCCATGCTGGCCCCACCCCCAGATGCATTGAGCTGACCACTGAGACCAGCTGTAGCGGTGCTTGCCTGTAATCCCTGCATTAGGGAGGCTGAAAACAGGAGGACCACTATGAGTGCAAACTGCAGAGTGAGACCTTATACCAAATACACTAAAAAAAAAAAGGGTAGAAGGGATTCTCCACCTAAAATAATTGAAAAATATAAAAAAAACATATTCAACAACCATTTTCAGTACATTGAATAGCAAACAACTAAAGTCAGCAATAAAGATTTGCTTTCTCATGGACAATATATGTTGGCATGTATGCATGTATGTATGTATGTATGTATTCATTTATTTATTTGGTACAGGGTCTCACTATGCAGCTTAGACTTGTAGCGATCCTCCTATTGCACCTCCCTGGCGCTGGGACTACAGGCATGCACCACCATGCCCAGTCTCGATGGGCGGCATGGTGTTCCTGGGGCTCAGGGGCCAGGCATGGCATGCGATACTGGGGATTGAACCCAGGTCCTTGTGCTTGTCAGGCAGGTGCTTAGACACCTGAGCTATCTCCCCAGCCCTACAGTAGATATTATGAGCTGGAAAAAAGCTACAAAAGAAAAGACAAACTGCAATGGGGGAAAGGGGAAGGAGGATAGGGAAAAAGCAATATATATAGATATAGATGATATAGATATATACATATATACATACATACAGACACACACACACAAGATAGTTAAGGTAGTTTTACAACTAGCTTCTCTTAGTTTCTTGAAACGATTGTTTCATGCTAATATTGCTTTAGACAAGATTATCATGCCTATATCTTGCACTTTGATTAATAAATATGAAGACAACAATATGTAATGCATCAGCTATCGTAATTGTCCTACTATTCTTTTTCAAAACTCAGTTTCATTTTTGTTTATCATTTTTCTCTTTAAAATAAAAAACATGACTTTTCTCCTTCCCCTTCCTTCTCTTCTCTTCTTCCACCCTCTCCTCTTCTTCTCTTTTCTTCTTTTTTTCTTCCCTCTTCTTCGGAGCACTGTTGTTGACATTTTCATAGCATAATTAGGAAACTCCTCCATCACTTCACCGAAACCTAACTACCTCCCAATGATCCTACCTCCTGCTTCCTTGCATTAGGTATGAGGGCTTCAATCTATGAATTGCATAAAGGGAAGAAAAACAGTCAGTCCATAACCAGAGCAGAAAGTTTAATAATGTCCTTACATGATATCAGTCTCAATAAATTAGGGAAGTGAACTCTAGAATGCAGAAGGCTACTGCAGGAAGAAATAGAGCCACGAGTGTAGGCCGCTCTTCCTGAAAATTTGGCAATGCACCGAAAATCCTTGCATGTCAAACAAAAGCACCTAAATGTTCCTTAAACTCATTAACACCTTCCATACCTCACTCTCTCCCTACTACCTGAAATCTTATTAGAGAAATCTTATTACTCATTCACTGTGCAGCATGTCATTTCACTTCTGAGGAAAGAGCTTCTTTTTTGATTACAACAAAATCATCTTTCTGGAGGGAAGAGGTGTTTGAGGATGGATGTGTTACTATGTACAAGACCAGCTAAAAGACTGATTAAGCAAGGTATATCTCCCTCTTTCCCTCTCTCCTTCTCTCCCTCCCTCCCTCCCTGCTTCCCTCTTCCTCCATTTCCCTCCCTCTCCCTCCTTGTCCTTCCCTCCCTCCTCCCTCCCTCCCTCTCTCTCTCTCTCTGAATTTGATGGGTGAAGAGAGAGTTTTAAGAAAAAAACAGAATAATATTAACTCATTAATGTTTGAATACCATGCTCCAGACATACCTGCAACCATCTCCTCTTCCCCACAACATGAGCTTGTTCTAGTTCTTTTCCCCTAAGGTTTTCTATCACATGAAACTGAAAAATAATCCAGGAAACAATTTTCATCTACACTTTCCTCTTCCCCCTTCCTTTAACCAGCAATCTGTTAACTATCAATCAGGTCCTAGAGAGTATTATTTCTCTATAATTCAATACAGTGTGTATTGGGGAACTAGTTCTAAATATAAAAAAATTAAACTCCTGGTTCTATAGAGTTTATTCTCTGTGTTCACTGTACTCCAGCGTACAACTGTGTATCATAGTTACTTTTTGTAGGTGCATGCCAGAGCTCAGTTTGAGCTCCTCAAGGACAAGAACTGTGTGAGCTCCACCCTTACCTATTAGGATTGCGCTTACAGAACACATTCTTAGGCACCTAGAGGATGAGTGGACAGCTTTACTGGAAACAGGGTAACTTGAAGGGTTAGAACATGGTAGTAAGAGACAGGGTGGACCCTGTGGAAGGAATTATGAAAATCTGCACATGGGAATAGGACTATGCCAATGTGTGGAAAAGAAAGTGTGGAAGGTTATGCTCTTTTGCTCAGAAAAGTCAAAGAATGGGAGAGGCAGAGAGAATTGGTCCAAGAGAAGATTTCAGGTCCAGAGGGATCCAGAGACTTAGAACCAAACAGGGCAGAGTTTCAATCCAACTGAACTGCTCCAGTTTGTCTCCCAGGTGTGCAATTCTGCAATAAGCTCAACTTCATGATTTCTAGCAATGACCCACGAACCACACTTAAGGTGACAATTACTCTTTGAGAATAAGGGGCTACGCAGTTATCTGTCTCTTCCTCCAAACACATCTCATTCTCCTGATTTACGTTTCCAGGGCCATGCCCGAAAGTGCTTCTGGAGCAAGTAAGCAGGGCAGCAATTCCCAGCCAGTAAGGCAGCAAGGGAGAATTAAGCAGCCAGCAGGGAGTTACACCATGCTGCCCTGACAACTAATGGGCAGAGCTCTGGAGAAATAGATGGAGATGACTGTGGTCAATGGGTAATAAAATCCTAGTTAAAGGCTGGTTTTTCTCCCCTTCATTTCTGCTGATATAAACATGAGGGAAATAAATGATAATTTAGAGGCATATTCCCACAGAGGTGGTGCCAGGCGAAACTGCAGATTCTAAGCAGAAGGCCCTGGGCTGAATTTCAGGTCAAACCAGGACACATTCAGAGCACCAGCAATCTTACTCAGAAACAGATACCCTCCAAACACAAACAAAGGACACTGGGAAGGAAAGATTCAGATGAGTCAGTTTTCACTGAGTAGCCACTGTACACAGCACATGGCCCTAGCAAAGGGACATCAGCAATATGTCTCAAGAGACAGTATCTAGTCCTCTATGACTCGGTGTCAACTCTCGTTTCTGCCATTTGCTGCCTGAGACACCGGGCCAGACACAGTGATCCCAGTCCTTACCTTCAAGGGAGACAATGGCTTTGAAGGAGACAACATAGCCCTCACCTACGGTAAGTACATACATAATGGCAACCCATAATAATAGCAAGCATCACTGAGCACCTACTCTAAGGATGCGCTGTTCATAAGGTGCCACACGTGTCTCCTCACAGCAAGCTTGAGGGATAGCTGCTGCCAAATATTCAATTTTACATATAAGAAAAGTAGGACACACAGAAGTTAAGTAACCTGCCCCAAATCACTCAAGTGGTAAATGACAGCCCTGCCTCAGAACCTAGGCTATACAACTACATCAGCAAAACAAACCCGTCATCAAAACAAACGTGCAAAAGAGCACTACCAGAATATTTACATATTTTTGTGTATATACATATCTAATAGTTCTAGAAGGATACACAATTTAAAAATTATAACATTGTTTGCCTCTGGGGTAGAGAGAGGTAAAGAAGGGAGACTTTCTACTGTATGTTTACCATGAATTTTGAACCATGGAAGGGATCACTTGTGTTAAAAATGAATGAATTGAATTAAAATTTAAAAATAGAGGAGCAGGGCCAGAGAAGCCAGGTTGTATAATAATTTCTGCAGACATTCACTGCATGTGAGAGAACAAGTTCCCTGACATGACTGTAGAGGATGAAGGGCTGTAAGCAGGTGACTAGAATATAGGTGAATATGAGGGCTGCATAGAGCCCGACAGGGATCGGAGAAGTTGGCACAGACACGGGAAGTTAGGCAGGCTTCACAAAGGAGAAATTTCTAGGTTGAGATCTTTCTAGAATCCACAGTCTTAAATCAAGCCATACATAAAATAATAATGGCCCATCCTGAGGAACCTTATTAGCAAGCATTCTGTTAGGCTTTTCATATACTACCCAACTGACCTCAAGCAACGTCAGCACAAGGTGGGCTCCACTGCCTTCATCATACTTAACCAGGTGCAGAATTGGGCTACAGAGGCTGAGGAACTACCCAGGAGCACTCAGCTGGCTGCAGATGCCAGGAGGTGAAAGCAGCCCTCATTACAAGCCATTGCCTTCTGTTACTCCAGACCCCCAGGTGACAGCTCCTAAAGACAGAGGAAGAATGAGACTAGATAAGGTGACCAGTGAAAATAGTGCCAGGCAGAGCACCCTGAATGGGGATAGAGGACACTATATAGGGGAATAATTTATTCCCTGTGCCCCCAATGTGGCATCAGGACCATTTTCTCTGCATTTTAATTTCTGCCTGAAAGAAGACAGAAAATATCTCCTGAACACTTTTGCTGCTTGTTCTACAGAAATGACATTTTTTTTTCTGGATGCCTGATAAGCTTTATAAATACAAACCTGATGAATTCAGGCCTCAGAAAATTCATCTGATCCTGGGACTCTGTTCTCACCTTCCCTGAGCAGCACCTACTATGTGCAAAGACCTATGCTAGGGGCTGAGGAGATGCCTCAGTGGAATAAGTGCTTCCCTGGCAAGTGCAAGGGCCTGAGTTCAAACCCCAGTTCCACAAAAAAAAAGACCTATGCTAGTTAACTAAGAAGTAGGAGGCCTGGCTCTGCAGTGTGTAGAGGGGTGGCCAGACTTACTTCAGTAATCTAAAAGATTTATCTAAATCTCCCTATGATCTAAAAGGACATCTGCAGAAAGTTCCTAAATCATAGCCTTGTATATGACCACAGTCCCAGCAACATGGGTCCCAGGCTAAAACCAAAGCCTCCTTTGTCCTTTCCGAAATACAT
Source organism: Ctenomys sociabilis (assembly GCA_004027165.1). Lineage (NCBI taxonomy): Eukaryota > Metazoa > Chordata > Mammalia > Rodentia > Ctenomyidae > Ctenomys > Ctenomys sociabilis. Next base: position 18,280 of record PVKA01025165.1, read on the forward strand.
GGCTGTACAGAGAGGCTTCAACTTGGGTTTTATGGGTAAGAAACTGGTTTCATAAAAAGTATGTGATAGACTATCACAGACGGAGAAGGGAAATTGTTTCTTTCCCAATTGGAATTTTGCTCACAGAATCTGAGCCAAAACCCACATTACATAACCCAGCACCAGCTTCCCAGAGTTCTGAGGGAACTGGACCTCTCTCTGGGGTATTTGACCTCTGCTAAAAGACAAGCATGAGACTTGGGAAATCAATCAAAGTCTTCTATCCTATAGAAATGGTATCCTTTCATGCCTTTAGGAGCTGCCATCAGAGGGCTAGGCTTGGGGACAGACATACAACCTAAATCTACCCAATAGGATGCAACTTAGGGTTTTGATTGAAACTATAGGTAGAAAGATGTTTCCCTCCATTTGGCTTGAAGTTGGGTGCGTGTGAGCCTGGGCTGTGTGCTAAGGACTACCAGATGGACAAAGCCTGGAGGGACTGAACAGTGAGGACAACAGAGCTGAGAGACAGAAAGGAAGAGCCAAGAGCACTGAGCCTTTGAATGCAGCAAAACTTGACTTGGAGTTATGTGCATGCTAAAACACCCATGTCTACTTAACTAGTGAATACATTTCATAATCTTACATCTTAGATTAAAGAAGGCAAGGTTAATTCTGGGTAGCATGTTTATAGTAAAAAAAGGGAAAATATTAGAAATATTAGAAACCTATACTTGGCAATTTTCTGATATGCTCAGAAACCTACTGAACATATATGTACATACTCCTCTACACATCCCCCACACATATCAATGTCCCACAGACACGTGCACACCCTGCATATCCAGACACATATATGTGAAAATATGCACATGTCCCACATATGCACACCAGACATATGCCCATGTGCATGCCCAGTTCTAGCTGTGGGGGTCACATTCATCAGACAAACTGGCCTTTCAAGCTCATCTTGCTCCCACTTCCATTGTTTCACCCACCACGCACCACTTCAAGTGGAACCCACCATGCACCACTGCCCCATACACTTGCATCTCTCTCACTGGAGTTCTCCCCTTTTCACCTGCTGCCTGCCCTGCTCCTGCTCCCTGAGACACACAAGACAGGTCTCTTATCTCAGAAAGCTGTCCCTGACTCCTCCCACTCAGTCCCTATCAACTTCCAGTCACCTGTTAGCAATTTTGCACTTCCACTTGTGCTCTGTATGGATTTGTACATGTTTTAAGAGCTACCATGTGAGGCACGCAAAGGGGTCAGAAACAGTTCAAATCTAACTGGGTTCATATAATGTAGAACTTGTGCTATGACCTTTGCGCCCCTTCTCGGTGGACAACGGAATTTCACCACTAGCCACTCTTTCCCTGGAAGTGTCTCATAGGCATAAAAAAAGATAATTTTATGTGTCAGCTGTAAAAATTAAAGATCCTTTAGCCATGAGGAAATACTACAGTGTCCTCAGACTTCTCCACCATGCCTTTCAGCCTTTCCCTGTCCCTTGCTCTAGGCAGTTTCCTCTATTTGGTGTATTGAGAAGCCCATCAAGAAGCTTCACAGTTAGTAGCTGGCTCAAAAGACCATGCAGTGATCCTTGAGAACCCAGAGAGTAATCCAGTGGTGCAGGACATCTGTTCTTGTCTCTCATTGTCTGTTTGGGTCAGGTCCTTTGGTACTTGTTGTACACATAGGAGCTGGGAAGAAAGACTCTTCCCTCTGCCTTTCATCATGCTAGTTCTCCCTAAGATGTAAAATGTGCCATTCTGAATGGAGCATGTCTCCTAAATCAGTTTGGTTTGGAAAGAGATGGTCATCCTGCTGCCAGGGATTGAAAGACACCATCAATCCACTGCACATTTCTAAAAATAACCAGATAATGGGTGTTCTCCCAAGGACAGATTAGATAGGGGGAGGGGCAGAGCACTCACAGGAAAGATGCAGCTGTGGACCAAAGCACAGAAGCACTGACTCTAAGAGATGTCTTAACTCACATCAATCACTCACCAGCTTATTTCCTCACTTGATAAAATAGTGTGGGTACATGCTCCACTCAGTTATTATATTAGGTGATAGAGGTATGAAAATGAAGACCCAGATCTCTGCTTAAAAAACACCCACATGGGGGCAGATCATTACACCTATCACTGTGAAAAGACATGTTATTATAACATTTGAAGGTGTGAAAACACCAACCTTCAGAGTAGTTTTGTGAAGAGGAGCAATGTCTAAACTGAGCCAAATCTGATCCTACTGAATAGGAGTCAAGCGATGAAGAAGGCTCAAGACATATTGCAGAGACAGGGAAGTATGAGACAAAATTAACTAAATATTGGCAAATAGGGTTGGAAGCTGGCACAAATAGGCTAGTGAACAGCGCAGGTCAAAATGAAATAACTAGTGACCCCTTACACCAAATATGTGTGTCAAGCTAGGGATTTTGATTGAGTTGTTTGCTTGTCTTTTTAAAGTGAGGTAAGCTGCTGAAACCTCTTCCAGTTTGTTCCTGTTTATTCATTTTCAGAGTGCCAACTTAAACTTGGATAGGTTGAATTAACCCAACCCACCTCTGGCACGTATACTCAACATGCTGTACAAAGTATAGCATTCAATTTATTATTTCTTTCTCAAGAGTTTTCTTCAGTCCATTAAGACCCAGCTCCCCTTACACTGCTTTGGTGGAGGTCATGGGACGGCACCAGCAGGTCTAAGTGGGGTGGAGGAGTTCAGTCCTTGCAAGCTTCACAAATTGACTTCTGACCACTCTGCTGTGAATGGCACAACTCACACAGGAATGCAGCTTCACACACAGCTTGGGAAGCACATAACATCGAAGACACTCGCTTCGGAAATGTCCCTGACGGCGGCGGCCTCCACTATGTTCTGAATGACAAACTTCTTAATGGCCTTATCCTTGGGTACACACTGCACATGGTCTGTGCAGCAAATAGCCTGCACATGACTGTGGCCCTTTTTGGTACGATCATTGTTCCCTCTTTTTTTCATCATCTTGGAAAGGAAGACCCAGACAAGTGATTGAGCTTTTTCTTGAAAGTTATGGGCATCCTCAAAGGGGAGAAATGATCTGATCAGATATAAATTTCATAGGTAGTGGTTGTTGAGAATGTGGAACACTGCAGGACTTTGTCAGAGGGCATGGAAACAACATACTCAAGAAGCAAATGATCTGATAGAAAAGACACCAGGAAGCTGCTTCTTCCTGGTTTGCTTACCACATCTACAGCCTCTGCCTCTCTTTCCTTTCTTCTTTTTCTGCCCTCATACACTTTGTGGAGTCTGAGGCTGATATTCTTTTAAGATTCTACTCAGGGACTACTACTACCTCTGCAGAGACAACAGCAGCATTACCTGAGAACTTGGTAGAGATGCTGATTCTTGGGCTCCACAGCAGCCTCCTGAATCAGGAATGAGACACAGTGATCTCTAGCTCAACAAGCCCTCCAGATATAAGGGTGACTGATTTACACTACTGTGGCTACCTATCAGGACCACCTGGAATGCTATTTAAAAAGAAGGCAAAAAAGGTGGGATGAAAGGATAGCTCAGTGGTCTAAACACCTGCCTGGAAAGCACAAGGACTGAAGTTCAATTCCTGGTACTGCATGCCATGTGGGTCTGGAACCCCAGGCATGCTATGGTGGCCCCAAAACTGGGCATGTTGGCACATACCTATAATTCCAGCACTGGGGAAACTGAGATAGGAGGATCATTATGAGTCTGAACTGTGTAGCAAGACCCTGTATCAAATAAATCTTTAAAAAGGCAAAAAAAATAAAGATGCCTAGGTCTCAACACAGAACCATTGAATCAGAACCCTCAAAGTGGAGCTCAGGAACCAGTAATTCTAACACGCACCCAAGGTTGAGACAGAACCAAAGGCTTAGAGCCATGCTTTTCTGGCTTTAAAGTGTCCTAAAAAGTTGTGTTAAAATGTAAGTTGTGATTGGTGGGGCTCAGGATTCTGCTTTTCTAACATGCCAGTCCTGCTGGTCTACAGACCCTGTGAATAAGGAGGGCTACCTTGCTCTTCCCTATGGATAATGATCTTCAGCTTCCTCCTATGTGTGAACATAACTCACCTCACCCAGTACCCCTCTCTCCTGCGCTCCTGACCTGTAAGAAATATTTCCAGTTGAACCCCTCTATACCTCATACTCACACTTCCCACACTAACTTTGTCCCATACTCCCCCCGCTCCACACACACGCACCACAATTCTACTTCTATGTTCACTGTCTTAATAGATGAGGCTGGTCACCCAAACCAGGCAAGACCATGTTCTGAAGCAAAGTAAGATGGATATTGCCACTGTAGATCAATATAACTGCCCAGGCTTTTATCCCACTCCCTTACTGAGGAACTCCAGCACCCTGCAAAGGATATCTTCCCTCACACTGTGAGGCTTCCAAGAAAGACTTTTGGCACACTCTGCTGAGCCCATAGGAGCTCTGAAAATACTCAGGATGCAGTCTAAACTAAAGGTCATTGGGTAAGAGAGTGAAGAGTTCTCAGGAGAAACTGGACTTGTAAAAACTTCCTTGAATTTACTCAAACTTCCTAGTGAACTGGTTATCAGTTTTGCACATAAGGATGAGAGTTCAGATACCCCAGCTTCTAAAGATGAGCCAAAGGTATCCAGGTCTCTGATATCTCTGAGATGGCAACACTGAATCCACAGCAGTTCCAGCCACTCTTCATGCAATGTAAATTAGTATCCTGGCCTACAGGGACTCTTGGCTTAGTACCATCCCTGATAATAGCTTGGTGGTCATAGGAAAACTTAGTACTGGGCTCAGTACTTGGGTTCCAGGAGGTGGATAAAGTGGTGCCTGGGATGGACACTCACCTCACATAATCCAAAGCATCCCGTCATTCTCACCTCTGTTCCCTCTGACTGACCTTATTATTTGAAGGTCCTCCCTACTTGCCACTTGTACAACTGATACCTTTCAATAAAATTCGACTAACTTACCTCTTAATGATTTCAGGCATCATTCAACCTGCCAAAATAACTTGGAGGAAAGCCATATTAATATGCTGAACTGTAAAAGGCTCAAATCAACAACTTCTGACATTGCCAGTCCTAAGGAAAACCCACTACTATTATGGACTACAGGACTATATAGGAATATTTTGCTGAATTCATGCACCTGTAATATTTAAATGACAATGGAATACCCTTCTCTGACAAAACTGAACAAAAAAGGGGGATACAACTGAATGACCGTTTTGTAACTGTATATTCAAAATAGTTAGGATAGATATACAGCTACTTTCTCTTAATTCAATGAATAGAAAGTTTTGTTCTAATAGTGTTTGTGGACAGGATATCATGTCTGCATCTTGTACTGTGAGTAACCACTAAGAAGACCACAATAGGCAATGTATTAATTATTGAAACTGTCCTACTAATTGGTTTTAAAACTCTCATTGCAATTTGTTTCCCAATAAAATTATTTTTAAAAATTTTAAAAATAAAAAAACTAAATATATATACACACACACAAAATCACTTCAATTTGAGCATTGTTCTCCACAACTTTCAAATATCTACAAGTTTGGTGCATATAACTAAGGATGCAGTGGTTAAGAAACTGTGGACTCAGAAGTTAGGAAATCAGACATGAGTCCTAAGTTCTTTGTGAGTGTAGAAAAGTCAGGTAACTTTTCTGAATCTCAGTGTGCTGACTGTGTAGTCTCTGGTAGCTCAAAGTATAAAGTGTTTAAGAGCTCCAGCTCTGCAAGAAAACCTTTTGGTTTATATTCATAACCTTTCTCTGCTCCTTATATGACATATGACCTTGAACAAGTCACATCATCCACCTGTTTTCTCATTTTAAAATGAGTGAAATGAGGAACTGGGGAGATAGCTCAGTGGTCAGAGCACCTGGCAAGCACGAGGATCTGGGTTCCATTCCCAGTACCTCCTGCTGTGCTGGCCCTGGAACCCTGGTTGCACCGTGCTGACTACCAAAACCGGGTGTGGTGGCACATGCATGTACTCTCCACCCTGGAGAGGGTGAAACAGGAAGAACACTGAGTCTGAGCTGTGTAGTGAGACCTTGTACCAAATAAGTAAATAAATAAAAGATTTAAAAAATAACAATTGACTGAAATTATATTATACAAACATAATTGCACTATATAAGGATACACTAGATGTTATAAACCATATAAGTACACAATACATATATATATACACACATATATATCATTATATTATTATAATAAACATTTAAATATAAAGTATATAAAAGCTATGATGATAATATCTGCCTCTTGAGGTCATTAGGAATATTAAATTAATAAACTCATATAAAGCTCCCAACTCATGCCTAGCAAAGAAATCAGTGTTCAGTGAATGTTACCTATTTCAATTAAGAGAAGAAATTAGTTTTAAAAAATTAATAGCATGGGACCAGAATAGAAGAAACAAAGACAGAATCCTATTATAGTTCTTGGAGATGTGGTGACTAGGTATCTTGTTTTCTGAAGGACAATCCTAGTTTACTTCTCGTGTCCTGGAGAAATTGTTAGCAGTGCCCTGCTCCTGATAGAAGTGTGCCACTCAGATACACAGGCAAGCAGTGTGGCTTCTGACAGCCTACAGAGTTAGTCCCTCAGGGCATTCAGCTTTTGAGCTGACATCATTCTGCCAGTGCTGGGCAAGTCAGCACGAGAACCCACCCACTTCCACCAAGACAGGCCTCTCCCAGTGGTGGCTGGTGTTTGCTCCAAAGGTCATCGCTCCCCAAAACCGAAGGCACTCAGGCAGCTCTACATTGTAGATCCACCGCTTCCCAATCCAAACCTAAGTCCTCCTCCTTTTCCCTTTTGCAGAGCTTCCTCCCCAATAAGCCTTTTTCTTTCTTAACTCTGTCCATTGTCTGTTTCCCAGAGGACTCAGTGGACATATGCATGACCCTTTTCACTTTTAAAAAGTGAACTCAGGCAGATGATATAAGGTATCCACCCTGCTCCCAAGAAGGCCTTAGTATTGTCCCCATTTCAACTGCATAGATCTCTTAGTACTACAGCCATATGCAACATACATTTTTCATCTTAAGCACAGAAATAATCTAATACTATAAGGTCTCTGACTCACTTAAGCCAGACTCACAAAAGTATGTCATGTATCCTGGTCTCTCTCCTTAGAAGACTGCAGTGGTAGCTGTGTCCAAAATATGAAGTGAATTTGATGAAACTTAGTGAATCCATTGTGAGTTCTAATGATGTCAGCATCTTCGCTAAGTTTTCATAAGCCATGTGTTTAAATCTTCACTTGGGGATTTTTCTGGCCTCAGATCTATGGCCTTGGTTTCCATTTCCCAGTTTATCCCACAGGACATGTGTAGTCTACTCTCCCAGCTGCAGGCTATCATCATCTCCTTGCTCCTCTCAGTCCTCAGTGAAATCTTCCTATCTTTGTTGTCAAACCCTGCTATTCTCAACTTGTAAGAAATTTGCACAGCACCAGGCTCTTGTCCCACAGTTCATTCCTACAGATATCCTTTGAGTACGGCAGCCTCCTCTTGATAGGTCTTCTCTGCCTCCTTCCCCAAGTCCCTGTGTCCCCTCTGTCCTCACAGTCTGTCCTACTGCTAAGCTCTCCCGTCTCTGCTGACCCACTCTGTGTCTCCTCATGAAGTTTCCCTTGACCACACAAGAGTGGTGGTGACTGAATACAACAGACCTAAGACAGCAAACTGAGCTGCTTCTGCAGGCACAACATCACATGGGGTAGTTTTCTGCCACCAATGGCTGTGTTTCCTGGACTCTCCAGAGGCTGAAGCCTGCTGTGTTTAGCTGGCCTCCAGTGGAACAGTAGCTCATGGATTAAGGGACAGAAGCTTCTGCTTCTCAAAGCTCTCATGAGCCCCTTTGCCTTCGAGATCTTGTGGCCCCTCTGAAACTTGCAGCTTCCTTAGTCCACACCCTGGTATTGACCAGTAATGCTCACCACTTCAACCATACCACTGACACAGGAGACAGCCTAGCCCCCACTTCCTCCATGTAGGAAGGTGTAGAGTATTGGGAGAAGCAGAGCTGGGAAGTAGAGTGCCTTATTTCCTGCTACAGGGAAGTTACCTCATGAACATGGCTGGCATGGGCAGTTGTCTCTCCCATAGACTCACTAACTTTGCCATCCACACAAAATTAAGACATTCTTTCCAGCCTTTACTCATCATTCATTCATAGGTGGTGTAGTATCTACAGTGCCCACTGTGTGCCGAGTGTAATTGGGTATCTCAGTCACAACCTTCAATCTCAGTACCCTGCTAGCCTCTGAGAGCATTTTAGTTTCCTTCCTATAGTCGATCACATACTAGCAAGCACATCATGAGATACCCCATCAATAAAGCTGAAAAAAAATTTCCTTGGGGAGGAAGTGACCATATTCAGCTATAATCTTTACTCTTTGTCATTCAACAAATACTTATTGGAAACTTGTTAAGGCATAATGCAGCCCCCTCCTCCTTCCCCAGAATAGTGCTAGACAAAATAAAATTCATCCTTGCATAGTCTAGTGACTGAGGGAGACATTAAACAAATAGACCCATGAATGCATTTATCATTGCAGATTGAGAAAAATGCTGGGAAACTAACAAGTTGCAAAAGAGAGGAAATCACAGAATCAGCAGTCAGCAAGTTCTCCTAAAGCTGGTCCCTGAGGGACAAGCAGGGATGACAAGGAGAGATGAACTAGCTGCCATTTGTGCCCTTCTTTAGTCTTTTGAGCATCCAGAAAAGAGAATATCCTCCAACTATTGCTAGGAGTGCTTCCTTCTTCTCTCTGAAGTTCTCATATCCATATGGACAGAAAATACTGTCCCCAAACTGGGTTTTATGACATTGCTTATCTTTTCAAGGGCCAGTTCACAGCACTTGCAGAAGTCTGCGAATAGCCCAGGAGAGAAGAGTGGGTGGCTCAAGCCCTGCTTCCAGCAGCCAGAGAATGCCAAATCTCTGTAAAAGCTGAGCTTCCAGACAGGGTTTTGCAATGGCCACATTAAGAATTATTATAGCAATAAAGTTCTATTAGCCATCTGGAGCAGCACTGTTCTTGCCATGCCAGGTTACTGATGGAGGCCAACAGATGTGGGAAGAGAGAGGCTTGTAGAGTCAGGATGGGGAGACTGCCTGGAACAGAGGTCACTTGGAGGAGGCCTCCAGCAGTGGCCAGTCTGAACAGTAGGACATCAGAATCTGCTAGTCAAAATATTCAGTGAAATCTCTTTCTTAGATATGCCTCTCAAAAAACATAAAGGGTATTTATTATTATTATTATTGTTATTCACTGACTTTTCTACTAAGGGCTGTATCATTTGATGGACTCCAAGAGTGCAGCTTTGGTAAGATGGTATGACGTGGAGGACGTGGAACATTTGCCCTACCGCTGCCCCAGTGGATGTATTGCCATCTTGGTCAAAGGTGAGTCGGAATGGTTGAGGCTGGCAGTGAGGGAGAAACACCAATAAACCTGGTGCCTAGTCTTGATTTTGTCCCTATGTCTCTTAGCTAAGGACCTAGTAATTCTTCAACCACACATTTTAAGGTGTCTCAAAGCACAATTACACATTTTATTTCAATTGCCTTACATTGTGATGGCTTAGATTGCCCACATTCAGTATTGGGAACAGCACCTGAACCATGGTGGTTGGAGATCTAGAAAGATGTGTGGGTTTTATGTCAAGTCTGTGTGTGGAGTATACACTGCATGAGAGATGCAAATACACTGACCTCAAAGGCGTTTGAGGCAAAGGCCCATGCCTTTACTATGATGGAGCTCTGTGCAAGTTTTGTACCTTTCTGGAGGCAGAAAAGTCCTTCTAGAGATCTGCAGAGCTGCACACAGGCTGCTGACCCTGACCATGAGACACGGAGGCACTGAAAGCCACACTGCATCATTGACAGTGCCTCTCAAGGCTGGCACACAGCTCTGTTTCTAGAAAGATCACTTGTCTGTGCCTTGCAGAGAAAGTGGCATCATCAGTACATTTCTATCCCAGGGGCAGTAACTTCCCCATCTCTGCAACCAACAACTTTCTGACCCCAACTTCTGAGTTCCTATAGGGACTCAACCAGAGTCTTCTCATTGAGCCACATCCCCAACCTGTTTTTTAATTTTTATTTTGAGACAAGATCTCACTAAGTCACTAAGTTGCCTGAGCTGGATTCAAATTTGCAATTCTTCTGTTCCTGCCTCCTATAATGCTGATTTCAGGCATGTGCTGCCACACCTGGATTTCATTGTTTGAATCTATTCAACTCCACCTCAACCCTTCTGACCTTCATCTTAATAGCTTTACATGGGTTTCAGTTGTACTTAGGTCAAAGACTAAAGGCTCAAATAGATTAAGTTCTCCATGCTCGTGCCAGATAACAATTCACTCATCCTCTAACTGACAACATGGCCATGCTATCCTACTCCACCTTATGGTGGACCTCTCTCCTGGTCACTCTATGTACCACCACAGACACAAATATTCACCCTGCTAGGGTGTCACTAGGGGGTTTTGGTGCTGGTGTCTCCTTCTAGAGGTGGTTTCCACATTCTTTCTCTTCTAAGCAAAGATACGGTCAAGATATGCAAACAACAGCAAGGTTTTACGTTTATTAAAGCAGGAAAAGAAACATGCCCTGAAGAGTAATTTGGGCCAAGAAAATATAGAAAAAATACACTATACAGCATGAGAGTGGACCACTGTGAAAGAGTACAATAGCCTGGGGCTGGTAGGATAGCTCTATTGCCTAAATCACCTGCTTGTTTCCATCAGTCAGGCACAGGGGACCGCAGTTCGATCTCCAGCACCACATGCCACACTAGACGACTCACCCTAGCTAGCCAAAAAAAAAATATATTCCTTAATATCCCTTAAGTCTATTGTGTCCATATTTTTATATCTCCCATTTCCCAAGCAGACCTCAAGTCCAGGCCTATTCAGAACTTCTCAAGTTCTAATGGTAAGTCCACTTTCACAGTTTTGAGAACTGTTCTGTGGAAAACATGTCCTGGAATTTTGCAATTAACAGCTCATGCCCACTTTCCCAACCAGCCTTCCATATACTCATCTCCTGCCTCAAGGCCACCCAATCCCCTGTCTCCTCTGACTTGTTGGAGTGCCAGCTCAAAATGTGGTCTATGCCTATCCTCACTCAAACTCCACCATGTTCCCACAACTCACTCCTTTCACCAACCCAAATCCAACTCCATCAAAGCAAATCCATTTTCTAGGTCTTTTCAAGAAGCCTGCCCCAGTCAGTCTGGCCCACGTCAGCTTGTCTCACCCTGACCAACTTCCATGCTTGTGTACATGTAAGCACTATGTTCTGCTTTTGTTTTTTTTTTTTTTTTTTTTTTTTTTTTTTTTTTTTTTTTTTTTTTTTTTTTTTTGGCGAAACTGGGGATTGAACTCAGACCCTTACACTTGCCAGAGAAATGCTTATTCCATTAAGCCATCTCCCTAGCCCCTGTTTTTGTTTTTTTGCTTGCTACACTGGATTATGAAGTAGGATGGCATAGAAGGGATTAATATAGCTCCCTGGATCAGGCAACCCTGAATCAAGTCATGACTCTGCCACTTGATACCTGTGTGACTTTAAGGCAATTAACTTTCTGAACTTTATTTCCTTCATGCAAAAATGAGAAATACAAGCTAAAGTGTTTAACATACTAGCTGACATGAGGTAAATGATCAATGAAAATTGTATTTCTCTCTCTCTCTCTCTCTGTCTCTCTGTCTCTCTCAGTGTTTTTGTTTGTCTCACACACATAGGAAAAAAGAGGCAGACACAGATATTTTCCACAGTATTCTAGCCTGCAGTTTCACAAATAAATCTACAGACTTTTCCTTTGTCAGTGGCCCATTTATTTCCCATCAACATCCTATAAATTTTTCACTTTGTCTTTATAGCTTAGCAATGCCACCTCACTATTTCCAGGATGCATCTGTGTTTATTCAAAACTATGCCTGTCTTCAGCCTGGAAATTGTTTTTCCTATTATTTCTTTAACTACTAATTTTCTGTTGCCCTTCAAGGACTCAGGTTTTTCTTTTTTTTTGGTGTGGGAGGCCTTGGGGGGCATTGTTATTGTTTTGTTGGTTGGTTTTTTTTTTTGTGTGTGTGTGTGTGTGTATGTTCTGAGCAGACTGGCAAGGGTTGATATTCAGATTCTTGACTATTTTTTAGTGTTTTGTTCACGTTCTTCACAACTTTTTACTCTACATTTTTATATTAGCAACCTATTTCTCCTAAATACTGCAATCTGATTACCTAAAAGCACTAACTTGCTTTCCAGAAATGAACAGTCTGTTTTATAAGCTTCTTTCAGAAATTCTTAAACAGAAAATCACTTTTTGTAGTTTAAGAAAATCAATGTGGGAAAATAGTGAAGCAGAGTACAGACTGGCAGTGAATTGTGGCCTCTCCAGGAGTTGTACTTCAAACACCTGGAAGAAAACAATTTGGTGAAGAGGGAAAAAAAGAGGTAAATCTCTAGAATTGGGAGAAAACTGATAGGAAGAAAAACCTGAAGAAAAGCTGGAGAGATGGAACAAAGCAGTCTGGAAGGGTCAGCCAGCCTCAAAGGGATGCTGGCAAACAAATGCTACAAATCATCAAAAAAATCATACATCATGAACAAGTAGGTTTCATCCCAGCAATGCAAGGATGGTTCAACATATGCAAATCAATAAATAAATATATCATAGAAACAAGAACAAAAACTTATACGATATCTCAATAGATACAAAATTGAGCACTAACAAAAATCCAAATCCATTGATGATCGCTAAAAACCCTGAAGAAAAAGGTGTAGAAGGGCCTTTCTGCAATCTGATAAAAGTCATTGTGACAAATGAATCACCAACATTAGACCAAATGGAGAGATGCTGAAAGATTTCCCTCTAAAATCAGGAGTGAGACAGGATGTCCACCATCATCATTCCTGTTCTAATTGCACTCAAGACATTTGCCAGCACAATCAGAACAGAGAAAGAAACAAAACAGATTTTTTTTATTTATTTTTATTTTATTAAAATACAAATGTCAATCAAACAGTTTCAAGACACCTTAACCATACAGATTCGATGAATTAATACATTGCAAACTGTTTTCATAACGTTTTGGTATTGTACAAGGTGCATAAATGATATTATATTTACAGATATTATTTTAGCAGATATCTCTTATCAGTGAATTAAGAGTATAGCTGCTTACTTACCTTTTTTTATACCTGAATTATCTCAAAAATTCAATAATTTTTTACATAGTGGATGACCATAGTACCAAAAGCCGGCATAATATCCTGTCCAACCACCATTAGTGCAGATCTTGCCTCTCATACAATTATGGAGAAGCACAGCGTTATCTATCCCAACTGTGCTGTCTATACACACAAATCATAATTTTTTCTTTCTACACCCCTTCCTTTGTCTACACCTGTCAAAAGTGGGCACTCCATTGACATTCAACTAACTTAGGTGCTTGAACTCGACACCACAATCCAACACAGTCCAGCATCTTGCAACCATAGTGAGTTATTCAAAGAAATTGTCGACCATATCCATTTACAGCTCAGCTTAATATTATGGGCTCACGATGTATACTTCATTTTTATACTTTTCTGCTGGATGGTTAAGACCTAGGAAGATCAAGACTTATATACCAACACAAGAACTTTATATTTCCTATGTAGTCATTGAAGTCCTCTCAGGGTTTCTCTTGTAGTCCTGTACATTATTCTGTAGTTCCTTTGTCTGTGTTATCCATGTGGATGAGTCACGACCAATGCTTGACCAGATTGCTCTCTGTGAGAGCCAGAGAGAAAGTTTTCACTTCATGTGACTCTCCTCAGGCACACTTTAGAACTTCAGTCTCTTTCCTCTGTGGCTTCATAATCTCATTGTTCAGAAAAATGTAGCTCACCTGAGTTTCATGATGTTGCAGTACAGGTTCTCCTATGTCCTGAGTCTTTGCTGACCTTGAAAGGCTAGGGCCAAAATGTTGACTGGCCTTGAGGCTCTTCTATTTCTCCAACTCTGACTTGTAATCTTAGGTTGTTAACCATCCAGAAGAAAAGCTGATTAGTATACTGCAGCATATGCCATTCACTTTGCCTTATCTGACTCAATTGATTTTACTTGTTGTACGTTTCCTTTTGTATTTCTGCTTTTTGCTTGTTATACTAAGGAGACTATATGATATTTACACATGTGTGTCTGGTTTATTTCACTTATGAGTATAGGTTCAAGTGGCATCCACTTCAGTATAAATTCTTCAAACTTATCATTCTTAACAGCTGAGTAATACTCCATTATATAGAAATACCACATCTTTTTCAACCACTCCTGATGTGATGGACATCTTGGTTGTTTCCAAGATTTTGTTATCACACATTGCGCTGCTATAAACATAGGTACACATATATCTCTATGATACAAGGTATCCAGATCCTTTGGGAAAATTCCCAGTAGGGGGATAGCCGGTTTGAATGGGATTTCTAGTCCTACTCTTTTGAGGAGTCTCCACACTGACCTCCACAATGGTTGTACCAGTCTACATTCCCACCAGAAGTGGAGAAGCGTTCCCGTTTCCCCACAACCTCTCCAACATTTGTTGTTGGTTGATTTCCTTATGACAGCCATTCTTTCTGGAGAGAGACGGCATCTCAGTGTTGTTTTTAGTTGCATTTCATGCATGGCTAGCGATGTGGAGCATTTTTTCAAATATTTATTTGCTTCTTTAATTTCGTCCTCTGAGAAGTGTGTATTCATCTCAGATGCCCATTTCTAAATTGGGTCTTTAAATTTGAGGGCCCTGTTATATCTTAGTTCTTTAAAAATTCTAGACAGTAGTCCTCTGTCTGACTGCTTATTAGTTAGGATTTTTTCAAAGTTTGTGGGTTGTCTTTTCACTCTGTTGACAATTTCTTTTGACATGCAGAAGCTCTTTAAGAAGAGTTGATCCCACTTGTTGATTCTTTCAAGAGCTTCCCGTGCGAATATATGTTTGTTCATGAACTCTTTACCTACCCCTATGTCTTCAAGAGTTCCTCCTACTTTCTCTTCCAGGAGATTGAGTGTTTCTGTTTTAACGTT